>JAJOZX010021707.1:0-23144 GCA_023014485.1 Bathynomus jamesi
AAGGGCGTAATGTTCCATCATATCTAATAACATTATTGCTTGGGTTCTATCATCTTTGTAATGTTGCATGAAACTTCTCCACATATATAACTTTGTTATTTTTTCTTCCATGTTAGTTATGAATGGGAAATTAAAATCTCGCAAATTAGAATATTTGTTGCTGAAATTTCAAGTAATTTTAACATGTTTGTATTTCATTAGTGGCAAATTGGAATTCACTTTTGTGGTGTTTGGTGGTTTGTAGACATCCATAATGGTTAGGTTCAGTTCTTTTACTTCTAAATAATAATTTCGACTGCGCTGTTTGATTTGTTTACCTTCACCTTACATGTGTATGTTTTTTCCGTAGAAAAAGCATTGGAAAGCACTTGGAAATTATATGGAATTCAATCATAAATGATAAAGTGGAACATTTATTAAATAATTAAGAGTAGATTCGACGTGACGCCCATCAGTATCCCTGCACAGCTCAAATCGTTTCCGCAGCATTTCTAAACACATTCTGGAGCATTTGCGGGTTATGTTATCTGCAGCAGTTCGTATACGTGTACGTAAGTTTTCAAGACTCGTAATCTTCGTCTGATAGACGTGCGACTCGATAAAGCCCCATGCAAAGAAATCTAAAGGGGTTAAATCTGGTCATCTCGCGACACAAGGTCTGTTGCTTCCGCGTCCGATCCAGCGATTTGGAAAACGTCCAGTTAGATAATCCTGAACAATTTTGGCATAGTGACAAGGAGCACCATCATGTTGATAGACGACGGTATAACAATCCTATCCCCAATCAGCTGAGGTTCAAGGAATTGCTGCAACATGTCCAGATAAATAAGCCCGTAACTGTAGCTTCAGCAAAGAAAAAGGACCATAAACCTTAGATTTGTTAAACCCATCCAGACATTAACTTTAGGTGAGTCTCTTTCCCAATTTTGGACGAAATCATTCGGTCTTTCATCTGCCAAATTCGACAGTTATGGCGATTTTACTTTTCCACACGTATGGAAAGTGGCTTCATCACTAAAGAGAATGTGTCCATTAAATTATCACTCTAGATTGTTCTACGAGATCAGCACACACAGCACTTCGTCGAGGAAATCTTCCTCATATAACCATGTAAAACCCGCAAATGATAGCTTTCTTCCGCAAATTAACTTTCAGAATTTTGTGCACAGATGACGTCGGGAGGCCGAGTCTGTGTGATGCAGCACGAACGGACGCACGTGGCCCCTCAGCGATAATTCCGCGTACTGCATTCACGGTAAGATCTGACATACACGGTCGTCCTGATCTTGCTTCATCATTTACAGATCCCGTTCGTTTAAATTTGTTCACCAATTTCGTATTGTCTTGTCTATTGGCCCGGCTTATGAAATTCCTTCTAAATTCTCTCTGATGTCATTGTATTTCTTTCCCTCGATTCGCCAAATTACTATTGCCACACGCTCTCTGTATTCATTCTAAGGGTCTGAAAAGAAAAATAGAAAAAAATAATTATTTCACAAAACAGATCCTGACTTTATGTACACCCTGTATTTGCTCTGTATATGTTGTAGTCCAGCAATGCTATTTTTAGTATTCTCGATGCAGTTTTCACAGCCTTTTCGCACTTATGTAAATGTGTTTCCGTTAGGCAAATGATATCTATGCTGTTTTCCATAGCTAAATTTGCAAGTATTGTAATTTGCAGTCTGCATGGTCCGTATAGAGGCCTTGTATATTTATGTATAATACATTTACCGGGTTTCTAATCTTCGTGTTCGATTTTCCTAAATGATGGTCATTTCCTGGTCGATGTCGGTTCCTGTTTGGTGTTATTGGTTGGGCCGCTGCATTTGGGAGTATTGGGGTTGCGGCCCGCGATACCACTGTGGTTGTTGTATTATTGGTGGGTTGTGTTGAATAGAAGGGTGATGTACGTAATGTTGTAGTGCATATATTTGCGGCGTTCTGTCTTCCTTGTTAGAAGGGCAAGCTGTGCTTTATTATCCTCATTTCTTCTAAAAAAATATGTTTCATTACTCTTGTTATTACTTCTATTTCGAATATGATCTGTTCTTTCCCGTTCTCGTCTTTGCGTACCCTTTATGTGAAAATACGGGGGGGGGGGGGAGCACTCTATGTTCGGGCATTTTTTCTCCGTAATTGACTGTCTGCACATACGAGGGTGAAAAAAAGTTGCAGTTTGGTCCGTACCTACTTTTTCCATTCCTCATCATATAGAAGCATTTTGGGAGGTGATTGTATATGCAGTTTGAGCCATATTTGCACGAACCTGTTTTATAATATTCGCATATGGCCCGTCGTTTAAATTCCCTCTGAGTTTTATGTGATTCGATTTCCTTCTTCCGCTCCGCCACTACTTCTTCCCTACTCAGTGGTTTTTTTTTCTTCAGCGTGTATTTCGTATCCCTCTCTTTTGCCGGGGATATTTCTTTATCTGAGGCTGCTTTCGCCCCTCACTGTAGTGTGTTGTCCTTCATCTCATTTTCGTTTTCGGTTGTTTCCTGGTTTTCTGTCGGTAAAACTGCTGCACTTGATTCTTCTATTTCGATATTTTGTATTCCCCCTTTGTACTAATTTCCTATTGTTTTCCACGCACTTGACGTACAAGAAACTATAAAGGCCTATGATTTTGTTATTTATTCTATTTATCATTTTCCTGTCTTTTCTATCTAAGTTCATGCATTCGTAGTGTTTATATATATATATATATATATATATATTATATATAATATATATAGATATATATATATCTATATATATATATAACCTTAATTATTAATATTAAGAACACGGTGTTTTCATTTGTTTTTTATGATGACAACAAAAATCAAAGTAGTCACCATGCGTGAAGTCTTCATTGGCAATACAAGAGAGAGAGAGAGATTTTGTCTGCTACATTATTGTGGCAATTTTGTATTTGGTTGAACACAAGTATATAGTGCCATTTCGATGGCATTTTAAGTTTAATGTTACGACTGTAGAGGTCAGACAAAGAAATTCCTTTTCTTCGCCGTTCGCAGACATTTGGGAATCATCAGGAATCGAAAAACACACGTGGTTTGTCAAGGAGAGAGAAACAAAAGGACGCTTGTGTTTTTCCCAAAAAGGCCCGCGAAAAGGTAGCGTCTTACGAGCCTATAAAAGGCAGAGTTCACTGGAACACGCTCTCACTCCACTCTGTACTTCTCGTGAATCTCTTTTCACGTAGCGCCGCTTCGACCTCAGCCGGCCTCAGTCTTCAAGTCACACTTAAACCATACAAGAAACGAAGCAACACTTGCGGCGACTCCGCTATTTCATCCTGCAAGAAGCAACATCACTGCTGCAGGAGTTTCCGTCGGCCCCCTTTTCAACGAGTCTCTACCGGCTTTCAACACTCATCCTCTCGCCGGTAAGGCCATTCCGCCTGCAGAAGCAACCCTTCGAAGCCCAGGTCCGTAAACCTCCTAGTAGGCTACAAGCCACAAACCCCACTTTGTTCTTCACTCTTCCTTCACCACAATTCGATTGGCGCCCGTTCAACAAGTATCTCAACAGGCCCTCTACAATCTCCAGTCATCTACGGCGAAACACAATACGGTCAAACCTTCACGTAGGCCTACATTCCCCAAGGTCATCTACGGCGAAACGCAATACGGTCAAACCTTCACGTAGGTCTTCAGTCTTCAGAGTTATCCAGCGTCGCGGTAAGCCTCTCGTCGGCCCTCACTCGGCCTACAGTGTTTTTATTACGTCGTGCTTCCACAAGCTCTGCCTAATTACGTAGGCCCTAAAAGTGTTTCCATTACCGTTCAAACTAACCCTCTCGTTAAGACCGCAGTAGGCCTATTCAAGTGTTGTACCAATACCGTATTGTTGTATCACCCTGTTATTGAGTTCATTCATATAACTCATTTATTTTGCATCCAATTGTTTATGTGCCCTTTTAATGCATTTCATTTTTCCGACCTAATCTATTTACTGTGCCATACCGTACTTTCATTATTTCGGTTATCAATAGGCTTCATTATTTATTCTGCGTTCACTCCGCATATCTCATTAGCCTCTCTGAATTAGGGTATTTACTTAACAATTAGACACTATAACCATTCCATATTGTTAAGAATCAGTCATCTTTAGCATAGTATAAATGCCGTTATATAATTGTTAATCACTATAAATACCTTTATTGAACCGTTAATCGCCACAAACAAACAGACGTATTTTCCTAATTAAACACAAAACAACAAAGTAATTTCTCTCTCCTTATTAAACATTATTTGGTATGTAAAGATCTGGTGACCCCTAATTATTCATTTAAATTTTATTCAGTAATTATAGTAAGCCTACTTTCTTAGCCGCATCAAATCGGTGATCCATAGGCCACTATACAACTATTCATTTTATGTTTATAGGTGTTTTAATACTTCATTGAACTGTTTTAATTTCATTACATCCGCGGTGCAAAATTATTAAATCAGGTTTTACATTCGTATAGGTGAAAAGGCTTCCATTTTCATAAACTAACTTTTATAAACTGTACTTTTAAGTTGTGTTTAAACATCGCAAATAAATTTTATTTTATTTTTATTGAAAAAGTCGTTTTCAAACATGGCAGGTTGGGTTAGGTTAGGTGTACTTTTAAGATGTGGGATCTTTTCCGTTTGACTGCCGCCATTGAAATATAAGAGGTGAGTGCCCCCAGCCTTCTTTACTTAGCCTTATAAGGCTAACTAACGAAAATATCACGACCTAACCTAACCAATCGTTAGGTCAACTGTACGACCTTGACGATTGGTTAGGTTAGGTCGTGATATTTTTGTTAGTTAGCCTTATAAAGACTACAAAAAGTTTAATTATGTTTCAATGGCGGCAGTCAAACGGAAAAGATCCAAGATGTGTTTCAACATTACTGGACAATATGTGGTCTAAATGAAATCAGTTTTATTGATTTTTTTATTTCAATAATTTGCAACGTTAAATTTCCTGGACGAATTTGCGACGTTAAACTACAAGGTTACGGCGTTTTATCGTATGATATACAGTATATTAAAATAAATCATAAGACCTACATTTCTTTTTTTAGTTCCTCATAAGTATATACATACAGTACGCACTATCTGAAAACCCATTTTTTCATTCTCCAATGGGAGAGCGCGACGCTTAAACCCGGGACCAAATACACTCGTATCGAGTATACGTACACGCGAGGATGCGAAGGGATCACCACCAGGAATAAGGTACCACTACCCCAACCTCGGTGATCCCGTGATTTATTTTTGATAACGAGGTTGGGGTAATACCTTTAATGGTTCGTCAAGCGAGGCCAACATATCCACTTCATACACCTCACAAACCACACTTTCATTTCTCTCAGTTTCTCTCACGCCACACTCGCATCACCTCCACTTTTATTCACACACTTATTAATTACATTCTTCCCTCTTTTACGCGGTATTCTTCTACTTCTCACGCCTACGCACTCACTATTACAAAATCTAAAAGAGGAAGTCATTGTTATCCCAAAGCGATATGATGATTAAATTAAACTGGTTAATACAGCGTTGCTTGTATATATTAGGTTAAGGTATATATATATATACACGATGAAAATAACCACGAAAGGACGTGAAATACGAAATAGTGCTGAAGCGCTTTCGTCTAATGACATCCTCAGGAACACTTACGGAAGCGCTTGAGCACTATTTCGTGTTTTACTTTCCTTTGTGGTTATTTTCATCATAACTATTATTCACGTGTTACTTTCGTGAAATAATTTATATATATATATATATATAATATATATACATACAGTATATACACACACCATAAGTGTAAGGTTAGTAAAAAATTGCCATTTATGTTAGAGCCAACTTTTTTGGGTTCTTGTGGCATCAATTTTGGACGCCGGTAGCGTCCCTCCTACTCCTTTGTTGAAAGTGGCACAGTTAGGTTGTGGTTATATAGAGATCTCTCTAGCAATTCAATTTTTGGTAGTCTGATACATGACTGTTGCATCGTGCAATGGTGCCAGTTCGATTGTGTTGTTGTTGCAAGGTGTAGGTTGCTTAGAAAGAACACCATAAATAGTTTTTTATTTGCTAACTGCAGCCTAAAGTAGACCTGCTTCAATTGACTACCTTAAGGTAATATGAATAGGACGCTCAGGTCTATAGACTTGTTTTTAGCTTAACTTAAGCTATAAGTTAAAGTTGCTCATTCACAGGATGGGATTCCGAACCACTTTAAAAAAAATAAAATAACACTCGCTATTATACACCTTCTCGACAATTTTCTTTTATGTAGGAACGAGGGGGACAAGGACGAGTGCCCGCAACGCTCCCCCCCCCCCTCAAAATGAAGGTCTGTGAGGCCCACAATGCCATTTTATTTGTTTATTTTTTTAATAAATTTGGAAAAGATTGTGTAGTGAAAAATAGAGGGAGAAGTGTGTATGTTTGAGAGCATGCTGGACTGGTCACAGGGTAGATGAGACGCAGTAAAAGATCAGCTAAGGAGGAGAGTGACAAGAGAAACGGGAGTTCTAGTACTTCGTCTCCAGCCTAACGTTCCTCCCTATCTGGAGTACTTCCTTGCCTTGGTTGATTGGTGCCTACAATCTCCTCCTTTTACAATTGTCGTTATTCATTCTCTCTACGTGACCGAGTCAGCGTAGCATACTATCCTTTATTCTCATCTCAAATGACTTTTCAATCCACACTTTACACGAACATCCTCATTTCTCCTACTGTAAATCCGTTTTACACCAATACTAATTCTTAAATTACTCATCTCAACTGCTCTCACTTTTAACAGTGAACTATTGTGCCAAACGAGCGTCCAACATTCATACATCAATAATGGCACCCATACATTTTCGTGTAAACTTCTTGCTGCATTTACACTCCTTTCTACACTTTCTTCCTATACAAGGCTTTTATTCCATGACTCGCTTGCCCTGCTTCACTCTACCTTCAACTTCCACTATATTTGTAACTCTTTTGCCAGTTAAATTTTTTCATAACCTCTGCATTTTCTCCATTCAACACAACACTACACGCTGATTCCCTTTCTCTCTCAACAACAACAACAACTTTACTTTTATTTATATTTACTTTCAACATCTTTTTTACATAGGCCTACATCAACAAAACCTGTCATTGCTCTCCTTAATTTATTCTCTGATTCATCAGCATACATCAGATGCGACAGCTGCTACTCATTCTCTTCCAAATTCAGATTTACTCCTCCCTCTAGCATATATACATTAAACAGCCATTGCGACATCACACATCCCTGTCGTACTCCAACGTCAATATTCAATCAAACACTGAACTCACCATTAACTCTTACACAGGTGCTACTACTCATAAAAACTTTTCACTGTATAAACAACTTAACACTGACACCATACATTCTAAGCATTTGCCACAGGGCACATCTATTCACTTTATCATACGCTTTCTCCACAGTGTGTACTTATGTACGTCCTTGTGTTGCGAGTATGTATTTGTAACACATAGACTTCTGTCCACATACAGTTCTCTTATTCTAAGAATTGTCATTCATTGCGAGCCAACAAGCTTCCCAATCTCTTCAGGTTGAAGGCCAACTCCCACATTCACATTCAAGTCACCCACTACACTCACTCTATACGCATTCTCCTTACTTCCAACTACACCCCTTAGCACATTCTCTTCTACATAGCTACCATCACATGACGCATGTGTTATAATCATTGCTACTTTGTCTCTCAAACTTGAACTTTGCATACAGACATTTGACATTAACATTTATACTCTCTCATGCGTTCATGCCACTCGCCTTTCATTAACAATGCAACACCTCTCTTACTTCTTCCTTCTCCTTCCATACCCAATTTCCTGTCTGTTATTCTTTCCTTTTGCGCGTCACCATTTTCTTTCAGTTTTGTTTCGCGCAAACCGAGTAAGTCAAAACGTTCGTACACCGTAAAACATAAAGGAAAACTTTCCTAATTTAGTTAGATGACATCTCAAAGCGTCCCGTGGCTCTATCAGTTAGGGCGTCGATCGATCAGCAATGTTGAAACTCCCCTAAATCGTGGATTTGAACCCCAGACAGAGCTGGGCGGTTGTCTTTTCCGTATCTTACCTCGCGGCGAGTCGGCGGTGGACCGGCAACCCTAACTTAATTGACTCTAGCTGAAGTATCCCTGGCTGGGGCCCCTAACCCCGACTGCTCGAGGTTACGAGACATTGGCCGTTACCTTTAGATGGCATCTTACCTACAAGCAAATTAAGTCGTAATTTGCTCGATATCATGCAAAAATATTGCGTATCCGATGACGTACATTAAAATCGAGTTGAGTAGCGCGCTTGGAGGCGCTGCTCTCGAAAGATTTTGCGGGCTCATCCGGCAGTGTCGGGTGTTAAAGGTATAAATGAGGTTGTAAGCGGCCAAGATTTATCGGTACACTGTGAAAATTAAAGAGGTTTATAAAAATATTACACTTTTAAAGGACTAAATTACTCGTAAATTTCGTTTTAAAGGAAAAGATGTTTGGAAGTAAATTTTTTTTTATGTTGAACAAATAACTACACCGTAATTTAGTGGTAAAAAAACCTCTTTAATTTTCACAGTGTACCGATAAATCTTGACCGTTTACAACCTCATTTATACATTTAACGTCTGACACTGACTGCTAGATGAGCCCACAAAATCTTTCGAGAGCAGCGCTGGCGAGCGCGCAACCAAAATCCGAGGCTTTTATCGTCGTTCTGGGATATAATTTTTCCAGAGATGGCACCTCTATTTCAGTTACACACGAGGGAAGCGAAGGATATCCCCCCCCCCCCCCGACGGGTCTTTTTACGACAAGCACGAGAAGGGTGGGAAATCAATTCTTAAAAATCCATATCACAAAAGGAATATATATATATATATATATATATATATATATATATATATATATATTAGTGATGGGACGAACCAAAATTTTTAACGATTCCGATTCCGATTCCGATACCACTAAAAAGTCTCGATTCCGATACGATTCTCGATTCCGATTCCGATTCTCAATATTTTAAATATAATTCTATACTTGTTTTTCTGGAAATTGTCATATTTTACTCTGGTAAGATTAACTATTTACATTATGAGTATGGTAATATAAATTATAAATTATAATAGATTGGTTTAAAAATAAAAATCAACTGTAAGTTGTAACAATTCATTTTAATCTTCTTGATTACACATCATGGATATACATGTTTTAATGTATAGCTACAATACAATAAAAATGAAATTTGTTATCCTCTTTCATTTAAATTTTAAAGTTTACATTGCAAAACTGGTTCAATTAAAAGTTAAAGAATCGTTTTAAGAATCGGAAATCATGGTACAATTCTCTCGATTCCGATTCCGATTCCTGAAAAATGCTCGATTCTTCCGATTCTCGATTCCGATTCCGATTAATCGTCCCATCACTAATATAGCGCCCACAAAATCAACCATCACCTTGCTTACAAGCAACACAAAAGAACACCAGGTAATTCCACAGCTTACACTAAACAACATCAACATTCCACACACTCACAGAACCAAAATACTTGGTGTCACATACAACACATCATTATCTTTTGCAAACCACATTCAGGACATTAAAACCAAATGTACGTCAAGACTTAACACGCTTAGGGTACTAACAGGCACAAACTTTGGACACCAGCAGGAAACAACATCACTCATATACAAACAATATATTCGCTCAGTTATGGACTATGCTAGCCCATGCTGGGCACCCATTATCTCAAACACACACATAAACACCTTACAGACAATACAAAACAACGCACTTCGTATCATTACAGGATGCACTCAAACAACACCAATAGAACACCTGCACACAGAAAAAAAATACTGAAAGTTGGGAACATTTAGACATGAGGGGAACACAATTCATGGCAGCAGCGACAACTAACCCACAACACCCTTGCCACTACATGTACAATCACGCACCGACACCTCGCACCATTAAGGTAACACCAGAGAGACATTATAACCAAATACTCCATTCCATACCACGCCCCACAGACATCATACAGTACAGAAAACACATACACACACACCTAACCCACAAAGCACTGACACGACTCGGTCCGAATGCGGTCTAGGTGCGAAGCCGCCACCCATTAACAGGTCAGAGATCAGCCTGAGCAGATCGGATCGAGTTAACTTAGCACGATTCCGATGTGGAGATCACCCCAACTTACGGACATATAAACACAGACTAGACAACTCTATAGACGCCACCTGCCACCTGTGCCAGGACACACCACAAACAACTGAACACATTATGACAGACTGTACCGCGTCTAGCACAACAACGAGCACAACACAACATCACTAGTGCGCTGAACCTCTGGTCCACTCCGGAGAGGGCGATCGGTTACCTGCGTGCCGCCGGCTTGCTCGATCAGGGTGGGCTGATCGGCTAAACAACAACAACAACAACAACTAAAATATATAATGTCTTGAAGAGTTATAGGAAACTTCTTGCTCTAAGGTTTCCAAAACTACCCAAAAGGCTCTCCTTAATATTTGATGTTGGAAAAAAAAAAAAAAAAAAAAAAAAAGAATTCTTATAAAACGATTAATTTGTAACATCGTAATTTTTCCCTCAGGGATTGTTAAGAACTTAAAAAGAGCTCCAGAAGTGCAGAAGTATTCCACTATATATATATATATATATATATATATATATATATATATTTCAACTGCAAAGAACACGCAGTATAAATAACGTAAAGAACGACGCTTGTATAGGAGAACATTCCGCGCAAGACGAAGAAGAGAGAACGAACAAATGAAAAAATGAGATAACCACCCGGGATCTTCCGATTGCCAGTCAGATATGATAACCACTACACCATGGTCCTCATTCGATCAGAAGTCGTAATTCCTCTACATACGCGCAGAAACCAATGCCCCGAGGGGGCACCTCCCGCATGCCGTATCTATATATACATTTCAACTGCAAAGAACACGCAGTATAAATAACGTAAAGAATGAGGACCATGGTGTAGTGGTTATCATATCTGACCGGCAATCGGAAGATCCCGGGTTCGATTCCCGGGTGGTTACCACATTTTTTCATTTGTTCGTTCTCTCTTCTCGTCTTGCGCGGAATGTTCTCCTATACAAGCGTCGTTCTTTACGATATATATACAGGGCGTCCCAAAAAAATGTATACACACTTTAACAGCTGATATCTCAATTGATGTTTCTTTCTTTCCAAGTTAAACCCATTAGAATTAATAATGGCAGTCAGACTAAGCTTTGAACAAAGGAAATTCATTCTAAAATGCTACTGGAAGTGTGAAAACGCAGTTGAAGTGCAAAGACAGTTTAGGAGGGAGTTTCAAACAGATCCACCAACGCGACTTACCATCACTCGAATTAGAGATAAGTTTGAAGCCGATGGAACTGTTCAGAATGTCCACAAGAAGCGTTCCGGAAGACCACGGACATCGACAAGCCCCACAAAGCAAGAAAGAGTACTGGAAACGTATCACCAAAGTCCAAGAAAATCTGTGCGGCAAGCGAGTCGTGAGGTAGGAATTTCAGAATCGTCTGTCCAACGCATTTTGAAGCGCTGTCAATGGAAAAGTTACATTCCAAGATTAGTCCATGCTATTAATGAAGATGATCCGGACCGAAGAGTGGAGTATTGCGAGTGGTACTTGGCACGATGTGGATGTGGATTGGACGAAGGGGTTTCGTAGAATACCCTCCGCGTTCACCAGACCTCACACCACTAGACTTTTTTTTATGGGGATACTTAAAAGACAAAGTCTACGCTATAAAACCTGCAACAGTCGCTGAATTGAGAGCAGCCATTGAACGAGAATGCACACAAATACCAAACGAAATGTTTCGTGATGTTTGCGATTCCATTGCTTCGCGTTATCAGCAGTGCCTGGACCAGAACGGACGTCAGTTTGAAAACAGGCGTTGACAAAACAATTAAATAATGTCTGTAGATTCTATTACATTTTGAAAATGAAATGTATTTTAATAAACACTGCCTTTATAATTATTTAAAGTGTGTATACATTTTTTTGGGACGCCCTGTATATATATATATATATATATGCAAGGAATAGTTGCACAGTTCTTTTCTGGGACTATATGAGGCCCTCCTTGGAAGAAGTGGGTAAGCGACAAAAGTAAAAAGTGCCAGAAAACTCGGTTAAAAGTTGTACCAATTTGAAAGTGAAATAACATTTGAACTTTTGAACAAACGTATTTCGACGAAATATGTTCAAAAGTTGTCACTTTCAAATTGGTACAACTTTAACTGCATTTTCTGGCACTTTCACTTTTGTCGCTTACCCACTTTTTCCTAGGAGGACCTCATATATTCTATGTCGGGGGCGGGGGGAAGTGTCCGGCCCTTTTGGGGAACTGAAATACTCTTAAAAAACTAACTAACTAAACCTAATCTAACAATTTAACCTAACCTAACCTAACTTAATCTTACTTAATAATAACTCGTCGAAAGAATCTCATACCGATCGGGTGACGTAAGGTTGGATCTACAGTACTCAGTTCTGCCCGTATTCAACTACCTTCCCCCCTTTCCATCCCCAGTAGGGTGTCCCATTTATGACCTTTTTTTCAGATCCATTGAACATGCCTTTTTTCCTGTTAGAAATGGTTCACTTTTACTAAATATATCAAAAAAAGATTCAATTTAACAATTTTGGAGTCCCAGACCCACCCCCGAAAATGGGCCCCCCTGAAAATGCTAGAAATAACTATTTTTTGTATTGTAATCAACTTATTGTGCCCCACTTATGGCTTTTTTATTCAGATTTATTGAACATAGCTTTTTCCCTATTAGAAATGGTCCACTTATACTAAATATATCAGAAAAAGATTAAATTTCAATATGTTACAGGTTAAGGTACAGTAAAAGGCATTTGATCAGGTTAGTGGGGCTCAAATTCTCGACTAAGGGACTTTTCTTTATTTTAGCTAAGAAAGGCGCAATAGCGAGAGTTTATCGTGGAATTAACCATTTTGTGAATTTTTTCAGGCATTTAGATAATAAAATATGTTTAATTATGAGGTATTGCTTATTCAGAGGCTAGCTGTCATATCAATCGACCACACGCTAGTAATGTTTCGTTGCTTTTGCGCATGCGCGTAGTCGCCATATTTGGCATTAACTACCAGGAGCCTTCCATCACGCAAGATGGATGGCTTCAATCCTTTACACCAATAAAATGTATGCCTTCTCTCACCAAGCTGGCTACGATGATGTCACTATTCAAAAACTTGAAAGATTTTGTCAGTTTACATCCCTTTTTTATGGAAAATATTGGTTGTCCTGTACTAAATCATCCGACGCTCCTGTAAATGATTTAGATTCTACGATGAATTCATAAAATACAAAAAAATAGACAGTGAGGTTACCGAATCTGCCCTAGCCATTTTTCGAGGTCATTATTGTGCTTGACTGAAGAGCTCGTCCCTATGGCTTTGTTTGGCTCTGTTAATAATGAAGAAATGGTTAAGATGGCCAAAGAATTAACAAAATGTTATCCTCCTCGAGAGTTCACACCAGGTCAGCCTATCTTCCCTATTCTGAAGCAGGGTGTCAGACTTCATCGGCTCATAGGTCCAAAATCTTGGTACCTATTCAGACTTCTCAACTCATCTAGGGAATGGATTAAAAAACCCATATCATTATGGGAAGAAGATGACTATTTTAAAGGAATGAGGGGCCTTATTTCGTCTGCCAAAGTAGTAAATGACACGACAGAGCGTGGCGTCAAGCTCATGCAAGATTTTCATGGGCATTGTAAGGATGAAAGTGAGTTTCAACAACTTTTGCAGGTCGTTGAACAAAATAGACACGCAATCCCAAACATGACGAAGAAAAATTTGGTCACTGCTCTGAGGTTAAAATGTAACTAAGATTATTTGTTTTTGTTTTTTATTTTAAGCTTTGTTTCAAGCGAACAAAAGTTTGTTCATTGCTTAAGTGCAAAAGGTTCCTAAGATTACTCTCTTTTGTTTTAACCTTTATTTTCTTATGTTATTGGTAAAGATCTTTTTTGTGTTATTTTTGAGAAATAAATAAAAAAAAAACGATGGGGCTTTGTTAACATTATCAAAAGCTTAAAGTATTTTAATTTATATAATTTTAACCTAATGTTAACCAAGTTGTTCCCACTTCGATTCGATAAGATGAATAAAGTTCTTACTCGTCTTATCCTTTCGAGGCCCATCGCCGCAGAGCTGCATTGGGATGATGCTCTAAGGGGGGCGGTAACACCTACCACTGTTTCTCGTACCTTACTGAATAAAGCTTCGAATTACCTTTCTTTTGATATCAAATATGTTGATATCTGACAAAAATCTCGTTCATTTAAGTTGTTTACAATAAAAAAAATGGGTATTTCTAGCATTTTCAGGGGGGCCCATTTTCGGGGATGGGTCGGCGACCCCAAAATTGTTAAATTGAATCTTTTTTTGATAACAGGAAAAAAGGTATGTTCAATGGATCTGACAAAAAAAAAGGTCATAAGTGGGACACCCTAAATTCCTCACCTCTTCTCATTTCTATACCCTACGACTTCCCTCACGTCGTGCATCATAATATTTACTATAATAAATTCTAATAAAGTACAAATTTCAAACTTTTAAAAAAGGGGATGACATTTAAGTAGAGTAAATTTTAAAATCTTCATGATATAAATTAAGTACACTCGAGATAAAACCTTCTAAATTTAGAACTTATAACTTCTTTTTGAAAGGCGCATTCTAGGGAAAGTTTTTTCCTTCTTTTGGGTATCAAACCTTCTCGTCGGATGATAGAATAACTTCTTTTAATGATTCATAACTTCTCGGAAGAAATGGTCTTCAAAACTTCTTTTTGGAGTGATTTCAGACGAAAGAAGTTAATATTTCTGCGTGTAAAAGGTTGCGGGAAGTCTTTGATGCGCATAAGTCAAACTGTAAATTCACCACGTGAATTACGAATTATCACTGGGGAACAAATTTCAAATTTTTGTCTATTGAATTAGATTTGACAGTTAGTTCTAGGTAATTTGGGTGCGCTGAGCACGAATTTTTACTCGGTTTTGCTCTATCAGGTCCTGATTTTGCTCAACACCCCTCCTCTTTCGTCGTATTCATAAAAAGGTTTTTTTCTCAATACTCGCTGTCTTTTTGCAGTTACACATTATGCAACTAGGTTTTTATCTAGGTATTTGTACCTATTGTTATGGTATTGTTGTATTATGTATATTTTTATATGTAACACCCTAAAAATATTTTTAATTTTGTAATTTTTAACCCATTTTAATATTAGTAAATTAAGCTAAAAATATCATAGAATTCTAAAATTTTCTCGAGCGTTCCTGTTCTCTGTAGAGTATTCTAGAGGGAACTAAAATATATAAAGCGACTCGTTTCCAGAGTTAATCAGTCAATTCAATCAGTCAGTCAGTCAGTCAGTCAGTTGAGTTAGTTAATTAAGTTTGGGCATTAACATAATTTTGAATTGGCATATGATTTAGTGAGTAATTTTGTCATCGTGATTTAATATAGTTGATTTAATTAGACGTAATTTATATTGTACCTACTCATCCGTGTTTCTAGTTTAATTTCATAGATTGTAAGTACCTATTTCATAATAAGTACCTATTTAAACTAATTTTTGTTTATATTTCAGATTTTCTTAAATTTATATGAATTAAGGGCTTTAAATACCTTTACAAATTGGCAGAACAATCAAGCAATATGTCATCAAGCACTAGAAAGTTCAAATGCAAAAACAACACTGATTCCTTCTGTTATATATGTGGAAATTTTACACTTCCACATCAACGAGCAAATATAACTGACTTCGTAAAAAGAGCTTACTTAGCTTATTTTGGCATAAAACTGGGGGACCAAGATAAATCGTGGGCTCCACATAAAGCCTGCACTATATGCATTGAAAGACTGCGACATTGGACGAAGGGTTCGGATTCAAAAATACCTTTTGGAGTTCCGATGGTAAGTTTATGATTTCATAAAACTACGTAATTTAATCACTAGTATACTGTAACTTACCTAAATGTAATTGTAACTTGGGTACATAAACAAAAATTTACAGAAAATGTTTATAAGAATCTCAAATATTGCATAAGGTTGAAACACATAGAAATGTTAAATGTTTGGGTGATAACTTTTGATAAAATTCATAAAAACAAGTCTCTCGTCGCTTTTGTTAACGCTTTACAATTTTTTTTCCATATCAGGTGTGGCGAGAGCCTACTAACCACGAGACCGATTGCTACCTTTGCTTTGTCAAGACTTCGGGCTTCACTAAGAAAAATAAACATTGTATCGAGTACCTAAATTTCGACACCGCGATACGACCTGTGCTACATTCAAATGAGATCCCCATTCCAAAATTTAAGGGTCTGTCAACTCAAGAATTAGTTGAAGATGTTCCTGAAAATATTGTTATGCACTTTGAGGAGTCAGACACCGATTTTGACCCCAGCGTATTTGAAAGTCAAAACGATCTGCAAAAGTTTAACCAGGCCGAGTTGAATGATCTTGTAAGGGATCTAAATTTGCCAAAAAAGGCTGCGGAAATTTTAGCTTCAAGACTTAAAGAGAAAAACTTGCTTACTTCAAACACATACATTTCATTTTACAGAAAAAGAGAAGAAGAACTTGTTAAATATTTTAGAACAGAGGATAGTTTAGTATATTGCTGCGACATAGTTGGTTTGTTAAAGAAGATGGGGGTTGAGTCTTACGATGCAAATGATTGGCGCTTGTTTTTAGACAGTTCGAAAAGAAGTCTTAAGTGTGTGTTGTTGCATAATGGCAATCTATACGGCTCGATACCGATTGGGCACTCAACAAAATTAAAAGAAAGTATGAACATATAGAAAAGGTTTTAAATCTTATCAAATATAGGGAGCACGAGTGGATCATATGTGTTGACTTAAAAATGGTTAATTTTCTGCTAGGACAACAAGGAGGTATACTAAATATCCCTGCTTCCTTTGCTTATGGGACAGCAGAGCCAAGGAAGAACATTATTTCAAACAAATCTGGCCAGCACGAACATCACTTACTGTCGGAGAAAAAAACGTAATTAATCCACCTTTAGTGAGCAGAGATAAAATCATATTTCCTCCTCTGCATATAAAACTAGGCCTCATTAAACAATATGTAAAAGCTTTAGATACGAACGGCGAGTGTTTCAAATACATAACTTCAAAATTTCCAAGTTTAAGTTATGAAAAAATCAAGGCGGGAATTTTCGACGGTCCACAATAAGAACAATGATTAAAGACAGCAATTTTCCTAATGTCATGAATGAACGCGAAAAAAATGGCTGGTTCTCATTCGTGGACTTGATAGAAAACTTTTTAGGCAATTATAGGGCAGATAACTACGAAGAAATCGTAAAAAAACTTTTAAGGGACTACAAAGAGTTAGGTTGCAATATGAGCATAAAAATGCATTTTTTGAATAGCAATCTTGACCAATTTCCAAGTAATTTAGGTGATGTAAGTGACGAACAAGGGGAGATTCCACCAAGATATCAAAATTATGGAGGAACGGTACCAAGGCCGCTGGATTCCCACATGATGGCTGATTACTGCTGGTGCTTGAAAAGAGACCTGCCATCAACAAGCAAATACGCTAGAAAGTCTTACAAAAGAAAATTTTTGCCACAGTGAAAGCTTCATATCTGTTTGTTTTTTTATTTTAAGTCATTTCTATCGTTATAATGTAATTTTACTGTAGTTTGAACTGCTTGTATTCATGAAACTTGAAAAAAAAATAACACATGACTTAATTTTTTAGTCCTAATTTGAAAAATCTGGAAAATGGCACATAGGCTGTCGACAAGAATCAGGACCTGATAGAGCCAAACCGAGTTGAAATTCGTATTCAGCGCACCCAAATTACCTAGAATCAAGTGTCAGATATCATTCAATAAAATACGTGTTGCCCAGTGAATTATCAATTGTTGAGTACAATTGGAACGACTTTTCTTTTTCTTTTTATCATTATTTTTCCGGAGTTATCGTAATGTTGGGAAAATGCCCACTTGTGCCCTTGCGATAAACTAAAAAATGTTTCGCGATCGACCGATTGGGCCCCCCCCCCCCCCCCCCCCCCTGCTCTAAGTTGTGGACTAGCGTGTAGCGTCATTGGGCAAAGTGTAACGGATCAAGAGGCACATTTCAGGTTTTGTACAATTGACCTCCCTAAATTCAAAAATGAAAACAACATTTTTTTGTGACAAGTGCAACACCTCCTTTTTCGCATGTGAAACTCGTGAAAATTGCTAGCTACCCATAACTTTTGGACACTTGCTTTCCTAGGGTTTGAGCTATCATTTGACCCCTTACAATGTACTGCTTTTCAGGAAAAATAGAAAAATTTATTTTTGGAATAAACATATACACTGTAGGTAGGTAGGTAGGTAGGTAGGTAGGTAGGTAGACTAGATAATTTTATTTAGTAAATGATACATTAAAATCTTGTTTAGTTTTGAATGACGTCATAAAGTCACGGGATTTAAGTACTGCTCTAATGTAACCATCTCTTGAATCCTTTCCATACACTGTCCCAGACGCTTCAGTTACCATCCTAACACAGCGTTCTACACCTTGGGAGTGACATGGTATCCGGACAACAAGGGGCTCTTCACTGATCTTATCGAGTTGTTCGACAGAGAACTGCTTCGTGAGTGGTGGTTCCATTGTGCACTCCTCCACTGGTGGAAGTAAATCTTTCAAATTCTGAGCACTTTGTTTGATCTTTGGTGGCCGAAATTCTCTGACTTGCTGTTGAGCAGGTTTGGGAGCTCATCGAATGGTCTTGATTACATCGATGGCCAATTTCAGGTTTGCTTGATCTGCATCTGCAAGCATTGCCAGTAGAACATTTTCAGGGTGAGCCCAATATGCATTTCTTTGGATCACAGGCCATGTGACAGTCTTGCTAGCTGGTGGCAGTAATCGTAGCAGCTTGATTTGCTCCAGGAAATGTTTTGGGCCATCTGTGCACCTTGGATGGCACTTGATGCTAAACCACATGAGTCCATAGTGGCACAGTCCTTATCGCTTTCATCATTCTGTAGAGGTAGGCTCGGTCACGACTCAATTCAGTAAGGTCAACATCCTGGAGAGAGTGGCCATCAGCAATACATTGAATTCCTCTAGAGGAAAGTGGCAAACTTTCACATGTGGCCAAAGCTTTGCCAATTGGTCCTTTCCATTGATTTGCAGATTCTGTTGGGCCGATGAGTTCCTTGCACAAGTGGCGCAGTGGGAGTTCATTTAAATGCAGACTACAGATGAACCAGTGCAAAGGGCGACCCAGGCGGCACTCTAGCAGGTGTATTGCTCCACTTCTGTGCCCTGTGTTTGTGGCTGTGCTGTCGGCTCCCACTGCAATTATCTTGTCTGCAATACCCATTTCTTCAATCGCATTTTGAAGTCCATCCGCAATGACAGTGCCAGTTCCTCGTTCCAGTGTCAAATGGCTTAGATAGAAGGTTCCAGGCTCTCCGACCAGCACATAGTGGTCCTCAACCTTCTTTGTGATGTACCATTTGTTCCCCTTTTTCTCTTTGACAAGTGTCATGTCTTTCCGCCCATCAAAAAATAAAGCAGTGACTTCCACATCGTGGTAAATTACTGCTTCCTTCAGATCCTTCCGTACCTTCTGCCGTGCTCTCCATACTTTGTGGTGGTCAATTACGTTTATCTGATCATCAGAACTAATGATGCCATAGTCAACCAATGTTGCAGTGCTGATAGCTGCAGCAGCCCTGTTCGATACACCATACCAGTCAGCTTCCAAAGCAACAGTGGGAATCGGTGTGATGTTCCTGTCCTCCTGGGCACTATCACCCATCCACTCATCACCAACACTTTCACCACTGGAGTCTGCTTCTGCTTGAGCTGATTCGACCACATCTGCAGAGGATGCTATCTCTTGCCGTTCCGTTTTTCTTCTATTCTCTTCTTCTTGTCTTTCTTGCATCCGATCCTCTCTTGACTTCCTTCTCTCCATCATCTGAGTCACATTCGTATCCACTCGACTGATCTGCATGATCCGCGTGGTTCTCTGGTCGATCAGAAAGGCATGCTCTCGTCGTGGAACTTTCATTTCTTTTTCACAGTGGCATGCAGACAGATCATCGCATTGGCAGACAGCTATGTCAAACAATTGCTTCAGGCTTTCCTCGAACTTCTTGGTTTTTGTGGCCTGTTTGCCTTGCTTCGATGCTTGTGAGCCTTTTTCCATCAATCGGAGCAGCTTGGTCTTCACATTCTTGATTGGCTGTGATGGAATGTTAGCACGATTCCAAAGGTCAATGAGTGTTTGGCATACTTCCGGAAGAATCTCCCTGTTGCTGGTGTACTTGTTCTCCTTCAAGAAGAGGAAATGCCTTGCAACTTGTATACGGGTTGGAAGTTCAGACAGAGGAAGCTCTGATAGTGGAGAACCAAAGACAATGTGGCTGGCAGATCCCCGTGTTCTTTGCGTGCTCATTGTACCAGCAAAACTCAACAAGTATCACACAGGAACATTAAAACAAAAACACAAACGTATAAATAAAAATATATATGATTATGAGTATATATATATATATAATATATATATATATATATATATATATATATATATATATATATATATATATATATATATATATATATATATATATAAGGCTTGGTTTATTGGTAAACATAAGTTTACCAATATTATATATATATATACAGGGTGTCCTAGGAGGAAATGTCAAGAATGCACCATTTCACTCTTTGGGTATTTCTAAGTAGAAAGTATTATATCGATATGGGTCTGATTCCCAACCGTTACGAGATACAGGCCTCTACATTTGGGTAATTAAAACATAATAAAAAGGCGATCTTAGATATTATTTAATGACACTTGTGGTTTACAAAAAATACAAACATACAATACACTATTGCAGAATGGTTTCAAAGTGACCCCCTCCTTCTTCAATGCACGCGGCGAGCCTCCGATCCATCGAGTCTTGCCAAGGAAAACGCGGAAGTTCATTTCTGAGGTTTATGAACGCATCCTGTATACGTGCAACCAACTGCTCCCTAGTTTCGGGCTTACCCGGCTGATAAACGTTACTCTTCAAGAACCCCCAGACAAAAAAATCTAGCGGAGATAAGTCAGGCGAACGAGGGGGCCATGCCACAGGTCCTCCACGTCCAATCCACCTTCCCGGAAACCGTTGATTTAAGTATGTAGTAACCTCCCTGCCGTAGTGAGGTGGTGCTCCATCGTGTTGCATCCACATCCGTTGTCTGAATGCAAGAGGTACATCATCAAATAAAAGGGGAAGGACGTGTTCTAAAAAATTTCTGTATTGTACAGATGTTAGGCGGCCCTCAATGAAATGTGGCCCAATGAGGTAGTTTTGTAGCAATCCGCACCAAACGTTAACAGAAAATCTGTTCTGAAAGTTACTTTCAACTGCAGCATGGGGATTGTCGTGAGCCCAGGTGTGCGAATTTCGAGTGCTGCTAATTCCATTCCGTGTGAACATTGCTTCATCTGTGAAAAGGATGTTATTCAATGATTGCCGATTAGTTTGTAACCAATTACAAAATTGCAAGCGTTGTTCATAATCTGCTGGTAAAAGATGTTGCACCCTTTGGAGATGGTATGGATACAAGCCATCGTCATGAAGAATTCTCCATACCTGCATGCGTGGAACCCCAGTTGTCATTGATATTCGCCGGACACTCGTACCTGGACTCCGCTGCACTGCGTCAAACACGTCTTCATCTCTTCGTATTTGCTGACGCTCAATCCTTGGCTTAGGTAATGAACCTGTCTCTCTTAAAGATCGAAACGTATTTTGTATTGTACGGCGATCTGGTGTGCGGCGATTTGGATAACGTCGCTGATATTCTGCAACGGCTGCGACAGCATTTCCATTGCAAAACCCATACACAAATAACATGTCTGCGTATTCTTCTTTCGAGAAAACTGCCGGCATGGCTTGAAATGTTGCTTGAACACTGCACCTCCACGTTTGCAGAGTACACTACACACTCTGAAAAGAAACGTGACTCAGTGAGCAGGTGTTAAGACGTACCTAAATAAATAAGGTAAATAAATAATGTGAGGATCTGCACAGTTGCCAATGTATCATTAAATGTCATTGAATATTATCTAAGATCGGCTTTTTATTATGTTTTAGTTACCCAAATGTAGAGGCCTGTATCTCGGGACGGTTGGGAATCAGGCACATGTCGATATAATACTTTCTACTTAGAAATACCCAAAGAGTCAAATGGTGCATTCTTGACATTTCCTCCTGGGACACCCTGTATAAATATGCACACACATATGCATTATGTATATAAATATCCATAGGTATATATACAGGGTGTACATAAAGTCAGGATCTATTTTTGTGAAGCACTTGGAAATTATATGGAATTCAATCATAAAATGATAAAGTGGTAACATTTATTAAATAATTAAGAGTAGGATTCGACGTGACGCCCATCAGTATCCCTGCACAGCTCAAATCGTTCCGCAGCATTTCTAAACACATTCTGGAGCATTTGCGGGGTTATGTTATCTGCAGCAGTTCGTATACGTGTACGTAAGTTTTCAAGACTCGTAATCTTCGTCTGATAGACGTGCGATTTGATAAAGCCCCATGCAAAGAAATCTAAAGGGGTTAAATCTGGTGATCTCGCTGGCCAAGGTCTTTTGTTGCTTCCGCGTCCGATCCAGCGATTTGGAAAACGTCCATTTAGATAATCCTGAACAATTTTGGCATAGCGACAAGGAGCACCATCATGTTGATAGACGACGGTACTAACAATCCTATCCCCGTCGTCTATCAACATGATGGTGCTCCTTGTCACTATGCCAAAATTTTCAGGATTATCTAAATGGACGTTTTCCAAATCGCTGGATCGGACGCGGAAGCAACAAAAGACCTTGGCCAGCGAGATCACCAGATTTAACCCCTTTAGATTTCTTTGCATGGGGCTTTATCAAATCGCACGTCTATCAGACGAAGATTACGAGTCTTGAAAACTTACGTACACGTATACGAACTGCTGCAGATAACATAACCC
>JAJOZX010021708.1:0-15000 GCA_023014485.1 Bathynomus jamesi
CGATGGCTCAATTTATGTTAAGTTGTGTTTTTTTTATTTTAACTCTTTGATGAACATTAACATTTCTTTGAACTTAAAAGTTGTTTTATTGTGGTTTTACAATTAGATATTAGAACTATAGTCACTTAAATTATCCACTTTTGGTTAATTTTCCGACAACTAAACGATACCTGTAATTTAGAATTTTATAAAATAATAATAATAATGACAATAATTGATTTATGTTTTTTAATTTGTATTTTAATTTATTTTTGTTCAATTATCATGAGTAACTGTCCTTAAATTGTTATTGTACCATTTGTAAAGTATCAAACGAAAATTATAGTCAAATTGACATACTACTACAGTATATGGTTATGAAATTAGTAGTTCGAAATTAATTGTGTGTCAAAATTCAATTTTTAAAACCGGAGATGTACTTTCATTAATTGTAAGTCCTCTAAGTTCGTTTTTTTTTAATTACCTTATACGTGTAACTAATTAATTATGTAAAATCTATAATCCTAATTGATTTTATTACTTTTGAACATATTCGAATTCATTTACGTTCCGTCCCTTCAGTCACTTTTTGCATTAAAAACTCGTATGCAAACATCATCGTTATAATCTTAATAATTTTTGCTTACTTATATAAATTCTCGTTCATGCATTTATTAAGTTGTTTTATCTATTCCTTAACGTAAATGTAGATATATATATATATATATATATATATAACCTAAACCCATCTTAATCATTATACATCATTTTTAACTAATTTTTTTCAAAAACCTTCCAAATCCCTACACATTTGACCACAGGTCTATACATCATCCACTACGTAATTCGATTTGTACCTACAACAGTCAATAAAAATGCTGCACACTATATATATACTATATATATACAAACCTTATGCTAAAATCATTGAATATCACAATAAAACTATTTCATTACGTAAGTGCAAACTATGCTATATAATCTTAATCATTTTTGCTTCCTAATATATCTTGCTCATGCATTTATTCAGTTAATTAACAATCCTCTCAGCTAATGTCTCTCGAACTTATAAAATACACACTTTGTACCAATAAACATAAATACACACTAGACCACAGGTCTATACATCATCCATTACGTAATTCTATTTTTACCGACACTAGTCAATAAAATTAGCTTATAGATGTACGATTATATTTTTCCTTTTTCCTAGTCATTATGAATGTAATTTTCCCCACAGAAAAAAAAAATAATAAATAAAATTTTGCTAAAAATTTTACAATATCATTCTTTGTCTAACTTAATTGGTTGTCTAAATTAATGTATTAATCCTATTAAATGTTTGTCTAAATTAAGTTTAATCTTTGAATTTTTATATTTTTATCATAGCCCTCTACGCGAGTGTCATGTTAAAAAATTTGATTACTCTGCATTGTACTCGACCACGCGAAATCGTTCTGTATAAAATTTGTATTGTAACTAATGGTACCCTGTTAGGATGTTATTTTCTCATTGTATTTTATTAATGGTACCCTGTTAGGATGTTATTTTCTCATTTGTATTATATTAATGGTACCCTATTAAATTATTGTATAAATATAATTTTTAAAAGGGGAGAGTAATGTAAAAAGTGAACAATGAACAATTCCTACACCATCATTATATGAATTCATTGTCCATTTTTACATAAGAAACCAAAAATCACATAAGCGAGTTTTGGATAGAATTTCGATTTGTAATGATGACTTATGCACTATGACGTCATAAAATAACTTTATTCTCTTTACGTTTCGCACTCTGTCTCTAATTTGTTCTTGTAAATCTTCCTAATAATGATTTGTACTTTACGTAAAAATTCAATAACTATGACGTCACATTTTCCCGTCATTTATTTCCCTAAGGACTAAACACTCTATAGAAGTCATTATTTATATGTTATGTAGTATAAATATAATTATTATTCAACCATACTCATTCTTACATTCATGTTCTTTCTTGACCGCTATCCTTTATTAATTTTATTACTTATTCATTCATCTACCTATTGTCTACTATGCCCTATCAACTTATCAGTCATGTTTACTCGTGTCAATCATGAATGCAAAACTTTCGCAGTTCGTTCGAGAACGCGAAAAAACGTTTCTCGTATTATTTTTTTCATTTTTATTTTTAATTATATGACCTCCCGAGTTGAACTAAAAAATGTGAGTTAAGAAGTTATAAAATTCCACTCACGACAGCAGATTCGAGCGCCTCAAAGATCAGATGCCTCGGTCCGCTCTGATTTCAAATTCATAACATTATAACATATTATTTCGTAAATAAATTATCTCGTAAGTGCCATGTACTTTGTATTATATTTCTAACATCTTAATTGTCTATTAATATGAAACACTGTCAAAACAAGACAAAGTTATAGTAACTGTTTAATTGTAATTAACTGTAATGAACAATAACTTGTAATGTACTTCAGTGAAACTAATTAAATGTAATGATTTAATTTATAATGTAAGAATGTACTTTAATAGAAGTGTAATTAAACAATGAGTGAATATGAATTAATTGGTAATTGTAATCCATAATTGTAATCGTAATTGTAATGAACCAAAATTAATACGTACTCAGTCATGTACTCAAAATTGTGCTTATGTGCTATTACGAAATGATATTGCCGTAAAAAATGTAGAATCGGCGATACTGTTGTTCTTTTTTATTTATATTTTTTTTCTATTGTTTTAGTTGTTTTAGTTTGAAATCTTTCAAAAAACATCTGATTATGTGTTTAAAAAAGGGGGGAAACTTAACCTTCGATTGTCTCCCCCAAACATTTAGACTATATTATACTGTACTTGTAAAATTACTTCACTTCAGATTAGCACTTCATCGTTGCACTTCATCATTGTACTTCAGATTAGCACTTCATTTAAGGCACTTCATCATTGTACTTCAGATTAGCACCTCATTAGGAGGGGGCAGAGGCCCCTTGCCTCCTTAATATATGTTTAGATTCCGGCCTGAGCCATGGTCGAAAGAGGTCGAACCTCTACCCTTGTAAATTCAGAGTACTAACTGTAATTTTTAAGAAGTAAACCACAGTAAAAGAAGTTTTTATCTTTTTCCTTCGAGCCGTACTCTCTTCAGGAACTCAGTCAGTCAAGTCGACAAGTTATAAAAGAGAAAAGTCGATAATTTTAGTATAAGAGAAAGATCAGAGAATTATAAAAAGAGAAGAATTAATAAGCGAGAGAAAAGAATTAGAAAGAATTATAGAAAAGTATAAAGAAGAAACATCCGTTGCTTGCCTCCGAACCAGAACCCCCCCGTCGAATCCGAACCGACTCAGGGCCATAAAGGGGGGTTAACATATATATATATAATAATATATATATATATATATATAATATATATATTATATATATATATATATATATATATATATATATATATATATATATATAATATAATATATATTATATATATTATTTATATATATATGTATTATATATTATATATATATATATATATATATATATATATATATATATATATATATAATATATAATATATATATATATATAATATATATATATATAATATATATATAAACGTTGATGGTAAACCAAGTCTATTTTAAAATTCTTTTGTATTTGCACTAACAAAGTCTTCCAGTTCTCTGTTTTCAATAACTTCAGGGTCAATAACCGCTTTTTTCTCTGGATTTGGTTCGGCGCCGTTTTGCAATGCTTGCTTCATTCGGTTTTTAGTTTGGTGGAGCACGCCATCATCAAAGAAAGCAAATGCTATTAACTTCTCTGAAAGATACCATAAATGATTCATCATTTTCTTCAAGGCAACAGTTGCAATGCGTTCATCTTTTAGTTTGTACAGTTGCAGTTTCTTCAACATCTCTAAATCGAGACGAGGAGCGAGAACTGAAACTGACGCTGTAAACCAGGATTTAACATATATGTGTACAGCAAAGAGGCAGATATCTCTAAGGCCTCGATTAATCAGAAGTCGTAATTCTCCTACATACGAGTTGAAACCAACAAGCGTCGTTCTTTACATTAATTATACTGTGTGTTGTTTGCAGTTAAAATGTATATATGTGCGGCATGCGGGAGGTGCCCCCTCAGGGCATTGGTTTCTGCTCGTATGTAGGAGAATTACGACTTCTGATTAATCGAGGCCCATGGTGTAGTGGTTAGCATATCTGACCGGCAATCGGAAGATCCCGGGTTCGATTCCCGGGTGGTTACCTCATTTTTCATTTGTTCGTTCTCCCTCCTCATCTTGTGCGGAACGTTCTTTTATACAAGCGTCGTTCTTTACATATATATATATATATATATTATACAGACACACACACACACATGTTAACCCCTCCGTCTATGGCCCTGGGTTGGTTCGAAGTCGACGGGGGTTCTGGTTAGGAGGCAGCAACGGATCTGTTACTTGCAGTAGTTTCTTCTATACTACTCTCCGAGTTCTTCTTTAGTGGCTCGGAGGATTCTGAGAGGCTTATTAAATTCTTTGAGGTTTCTCTCCGATTCTTCTTGTAGCTTATCGGGAGATTCTAATGACTAAGTTTTCTGAAGAGAGCACGGCTCGAAGGAGAAGATAAAGACTTGTTCTTACTGTGTTTTACTTCTAAACTGTTACAGGTAATGCTCAGCCTCGTAGTTGGTATCAGAACAAACATGGAAGAAATTGGTGGGCTTTATATACCCCAATTCTACTAACATCATCATTATTAAATGTTGAAGAGGCTGTATTATTTTTGCACAATATTTGAAAATAAGTAAATCTTTTAGCTGTGTAAGGTTTAAACGAATAAACAAGATATTGAAGATGAAGCCATATTTTTATCTTAAACTGCGTATTTTCAGATCTGATGTTATCATGATCTGCCAAGTTAACTAAAAGTGGAAATTGAACTATGCATCTTTACACTAAAATATGCATATGAGTAAAAATTAAAGGTTTAAGATTTACAATTAAATGCTTAGGCAAGACATGACTTCAACATTTATAATGAAGAAAGAATGTATACAAAACATGACATGGCAAAAGTTACTCAGGATTCATTATTCAGCTAAATCTAAAAAAATGATTATGAGATTTTAAAAAAAAACAGGTCATCAATTATTTGGCAAAGTAGAAAGCACATCAAAATTTATCACAACGGAAAAATAATAATAAAAATACATAACAACAGTATTGCCGATTCGACATTCCTTATGGCGACATAATGTCGGGTCGGACATTGAGTACATTGTAATTTTGGTCTACTGTAACTATGATTATAATTATCAATTAATTTATTATCGTTAACTACAATTTCATTAAAGTACATTGACTACGTTATTTAGTACATTACATCATTAAGTACAGTTTCATTAAAGTACATTACATTATATTAAATTAAAAGTATTACAGTTAATTATAATTAAACAGTTACTATAACTTTGTTTTGTTACAGTGTTTCATATTAATAGACAATTAAGATTTTAGAAATATAATACAAAGTACATGGGCACATACGGTATGGATGAATATGGTTGAATAATAATATTTATACCACATAACATATAAATAATGACTTCTATAGAGTGTACAGTTTTTATTATGATGTTAAAGAATTTTCATACATTAAATACTAGAGATATGATGAAGGGAAATTAATGACGGGAAAATGTGACGTCATAGTATTAGGAAGACTTACAAGAACGAATTAGAGACAAAGAGTGGGTATTAATGACTAAGAAGTACAACTTCGAGTTCCAATCCTGTTACATGCAATGTGTATGCATAATCTAGGGTCGAGGGTGGGATGCAAGACAATCATAATTAATTATAATAACTTCTATAACAAAAATGAAAAATGGAAAATGGATACGACTAAACCATAGAAATGGGAGATCGTAAGGTTATGACACAAACAAAAAATAGGAAGCTACAAATACAATTTTTATCCAAAACTCGCTTAGGCGATTTTGGTTTCTTATGTAAAAATGAATATGGATTAGTCATTGTTCATTTTTACAGTGTTTCCCCCTCTAAAATGGTATTTATACAATAATCTAATAGGGTACCATTAATACAATATAAATGAGGAAATAACATCCTAACTACTTCAAGTTAGATGACGAATTTTCCTTTACATTACAAATTTTTATACAGAACAAGTGAGTTATTATATAATATAAGAATTCAAAGATTAATACTTTAATTTAGATAAACAATTTAGACAAAGAATGATATTGTTAAAATTTTTTACCAAATTTTTTTTTTTTTTTTCTGTGGGATGTAAATCGTACAATCTATAAGCTAATTTTTATTGACTATTGTAGGTAAAAATAGAATTACGTAACCGATGATGTATAGACCTGTGGTCTAGTGTGTATTTGTGTGTACTAGGTACAAAGTGTGTATCTTATAAGTTTGAGGGACAGATTAGCTGAGAAGATTGTTAAATTAACTGAATAAGTGCATGAGCAAGATATATTAGAAAGCAAAAATGATTAAGATTAAAATGATGATGTTTGCATACGAGTTTTAATGCAAAAGTGACTGAAGGGACGGAACGTAAATTGAATTCGACTACGACAATTACTCAGTATTAATCGAATAAAAAAAAAAAAAAAAAAAAAAAAATATAACCATTGAAAATAGGAACCAATTATAAACTATAATGAATTAAACATACTGTAATATAAAAAAACACAACCTAAATTGAGGTTATGTTCCATCGTACCAAAGAGGAATTAACCATGGTTGAACCATTTCTCTGGTTGACAGTTCAACTGGGGTTAGGGGTGTTAAAATAAAAATAAAAAAAGAAAGTTTGGGGTACTACATTCGGGGGAATTGAGTGACTAAGCGGGGGGTATAAGTCTGAAATTGACAATACGTCTTTCGTGAGCACTTTGCTCTTTAAAAAAGGATTGCTTGTCACATTACTTTGAACAAAAATTAAAAGAGTTGAAACAAAACGAAGGGATGACATGTTCCTCATATAGTAATTTAAAAGGAGTCATTGGGATAAGATCGATTAATTAATTATTACACAACTATTATTATCACGTATACATTACAATGATTATCAAAGTCATTACAACCTTTGTACAAATAATAAATTACATAACTATATATTTATATACGTAACAATGCATGAAACGGGAAAGACAAATCGGTGAATTTCCGTCTTACAAACAAAAAAGGTTAACTAAAGACGCAAATCGGTCAATTCAGGGTGAATTTAATTATCTTTTACAACACAAAAAAAAAGGTTGAATTAAATTCTTAACTTACTTTTTTTTCTTAAATTAAATTCTCTTAAATTACAAAGAAAAAGTTGAATTCAATTGACTGCATTGAAAACTAACTTGGGACTTAAACTCTGACTTTTTTTTCAAAAACTTTTTTTTTTTTCAAAAACTAACTTTTTTTTCAGTTAACTTTTTTTTCAAAACAACTTTTTTTTTTTCAACACTTTTTTTTTCAAAACTAACTTTTTTTCAAAACTAACTTTTTTTCAAAACTAACTTTTTTTTCAAAACACTTTTTTTTTTCAAAACTAACTTTTTTTTTTTTCAAAACTAACTTTTTTTTTCAAAACTAACTTTTTTTTTCAAAACACTTTTTTTCAAAATTAACTTTTTTTTTCAAAACTAACTTTTTTTCAAAACTAACTTTTTTTTTCAAAACTAACTTTTTTTTTCAAAACTAACTTTTTTTTTTAAAACTAACTTTTTTTTTCAACACTTTTTTTTCAAAAACTTTTTTTTTCAAAACTAACTTTTTTTTTTCAAAACTAACTTTTTTTTTTCAAAACTAACTTCTGTAATCTCTGGGGCGGTTGTCCCTCTTAGATGCAACCTTTGACTTGACCTCTTATCAAGTATTCTGAAACTAACTTGAACTCTTATCAAGTATTCTGAAACTAACTTGAACTCTTATCAAGTATTCTGAAACTAACTTGAACTCTTATCAAGTATTCTGAAACTAACTTGAACTCTTATCAAGTATTCTGAAACTAACTTGAACTCTTATCAAGTATTCTGAAACTAACTTGAACTCTTATCAAGTATTCTGAAACTAACTTGAACTCTTATCAAGTATTCTGAAACTAACTTGAACTCTTATCAAGTATTCTGAAACTAACTTGAACTCTTATCAAGTATTCTGAAACTAACTTGAACTCTTATCAAGTATTCTGAAACTAACTTGAACTCTTATCAAGTATTCTGAAACTAACTTGAAATGCTTCAAGTAACTCTCTAACTCTATAAACTCTCTATAACACTCTATTTCTTAATTTGCAAGTCAATTCAATTCAATAATTTGAAAAAAATTTGCAAACAAAAATATAAAATGTAAACAACATTTCACTCGAATGTACACGAAGGTACGATACTATTATGTTTGATACATAAAATAAAATTATACTATACTAACTAGAATAGTAAAAATAACAAAATAACTGTGAAAATAATTCTGTGACAATATTGTTTTCAATAAAACAAAAATGTATCACTGGTGTCTGAAGTGTTCACTGCACTGTGTTTTGTGTTAATTCTGGCTCAATATTAAATATTAATTGTTAATAATAATGACTTTTCAAATGTTTAGAAATTATTTTAAAAAAGAGTTTTGTACTTAACAAGATTCCTACGGCGAAATCCGTAGAGACGTGTCCTGAAGACGTGTCTTGCTGGCCACTTGTCCTTGGATAAAAACTAGGCGTGGAGAACTTGGAGTCGTGACGCACCGGTTCAAGGGTGGATGTGACGAACTAGAAGTCGTGACACGCCGGTCCAAGGGTGGATGTGACGAACTAGAAGTCGTGACACGCCGGTCAACTGGGTGGATGTGACGAACTAGAAGTCGTGACACGCCGGTCAACTGGGTGGATGTGACGAACTAGAAGTCGTGACACGCCGGTCAACTGGGTGGATGTGACGAACTAGAAGTCGTGACACGCCGGTCAACTGGGTGTTGGGTCTGGTTCCAGGGTCTGGAAGACTGGAAGAATCCTGGAGTCGTGAAGATCCTGGTTAAAGGGTCGCCAGTTGTTAAGATCCTCTTCTTCTATGTGTTTATCCTGATGCAGGGTAATTTCGATCTTGGCCAAAGAGTGGCCTCTTCTTAAAATCTTCTTGTTAAAATCTTCTTGTTAAAATCTTCTTGTTAAAATCTTCTTTTAAAAATCTTCTTCTAAAAATCTTTTTCAGATCCTGGTAAAGGGTCACCACAATGTTAACCCCTCCGTCTATGGCCCTGGGTTGGTTCGAAGTCGACGGGGGTTCTGGTTAGGCGGCAGCAACGGATCTGTTACTTGCAGTAGTTTCTTCTATACTACTCTCCGAGTTCTTCTTTAGTGGCTCGGAGGATTCTGAGAGGCTTATTAAATTCTTTGAGGTTTCTCTCCGATTCTTCTTGTAGCTTATCGGGAGATTCTAATGACTAAGTTTTCTGAAGAGAGCACGGCTCGAAGGAGAAGATAAAGACTTGTTCTTACTGTGTTTTACTTCTAAACTGTTACAGGTAATGCTCAGCCTCGTAGTTGGTATCAAAACAAACATGGAAGAAATTGGTGGGCTTTATATACCCCAATTCTACTAACATCATCATTATTAAATGTTGAAGAGGCTATTATTTTTGCACAATATTTGAAAATAAGTAAATCTTTTAGCTGTGTAAGGTTTAAACGAATAAACAAGATATTTGAAGATGAAGCCATATTTTTATCTTAAACTGCGTATTTTCAGATCTGATGTTATCATGATCTGCCAAGTTAACTAAAAGTGGAAATTGAACTATGCATCTTTACACTAAAATATGCATATGAGTAAAAATTAAAGGTTTAAGATTTACAATTAAATGCTTAGGCAAGACATGACTTCAACATTTATAATGAAGAAAGAATGTATACAAACATGACATGGCAAAAGTTACTCAGGATTCATTATTCAGCTAAATCTAAAAAATGATTATGAGATTTTAAAAAACAACAGGTCATCAATTATTTGGCAAAGTAGAAAGCACATCAAAATTTATCACAACGGAAAAATAATAATAAAAATACATAACAACAGTATTGCCGATTCGACATTCCTTATGGCGACATAATGTCGGGTCGGACATTGAGTACATTGTAATTTTGGTCTACTGTAACTATGATTATAATTATCAATTCATTTATTATCGTTAACTACAATTTCATTAAAGTACATTGACTACGTTATTTAGTACATTACATCATTAAGTACAGTTTCATTAAAGTACATTACATTATATTAAATTAAAAGTATTACAGTTAATTATAATTAAACAGTTACTATAACTTTGTTTTGTTACAGTGTTTCATATTAATAGACAATTAAGATTTTAGAAATATAATACAAAGTACATGGGCACATACGGTATGGATGAATATGGTTGAATAATAATATTTATACTACATAACATATAAATAATGACTTCTATAGAGTGTACAGTTTTTATTATGATGTTAAAGAATTTTCATACATTGAATACTAGAGATATGATGAAGGGAAATTAATGACGGGAAAATGTGACGTCATAGTATTAGGAAGACTTACAAGAACGAATTAGAGACAAAGAGTGGGTATTAATGACTAAGAAGTACAACTACGAGTTCCAATCCTGTTACATGCAATGTGTATGCATAATCTAGGGTCGAGGGTGAGATGCAAGACAATCATAATTAATTATAATAACTTCTATAACAAAAATGAAAAATGGAAAATGGATACGACTAAACCATAGAAATGGGAGATCGTAAGGTTATGACACAAACAAAAAATAGGAAGCTACAAATACAATTTTTATCCAAAACTCGCTTAGGCGATTTTGGTTTCTTATGTAAAAATGAATATGGATTAGTCATTGTTCATTTTTACACACACACACACACACATATATATATATATATATATATATATATATATAATATATATATATATATATATATTAGTGGTGGACTGGATGTCGGTTTTTCAACATCTGCGGAAGCGGATGCGGATCTTTAATTTCAATATCCGCAGAAGCGGATGCGGATATTTAGTTAATCTATCAATATAATATAGAATTATGAATATATGGCATAATTTTTCAAATTTCGTGATATTACTATCATGGCAGGCAATGCATGAGAATTAAAATTAATATTAATGTTTTCATTATGATAAAAATAATAACTTTCTCAAGAGTTTCAGCCACAGAAAATTCAAGGAAACAAGTTTCATTCAATTTTCTGTGTTATCAGGTATTTATTTATATTTTGAGGTTTATATATTTGTTTGTTCATTAATAATTAATACTTTACATGAAATGTGCATGACTGGGCCCTATAAGCTAATTTAATTGTAAATTGCATAATTTATTAGAGGTAATATCCGCATAACATCCGCAGTCAGAAGTGCGGATACGGATGCGGATGTTAAAAATGATGCGGATGCGGATCTCCGGTCCACCACTAATATATATATTACATATAACATATATATATATATATATTATATATACATATATATACACATTATATATACACACATCTGTTATAATGTTTCAGCCAAACAAAGACCCTAGGATCCATTCATGGCTGGTCTACCTAACTGTGTTCGTAATTTTGTATTGTGCATGATTGCATGTCCTCCCTGGTGGCGGAGGGGACCTACAATTTTACGTGGGTTCCGAATCACAAAGCCTTAATTTTACTACTTTAAACTATACCCAATCTATCAACATATGCGTCTAATCGATTTTTAAACATGTTTATAGACGTGCTACTAATTACTTCTACCGGCAAACTAATCCAGCTATTTACTATTCTATGCGTAAAAAAGTTTTTGGCAACTGCTGTCTCGAACCTTCTATTTGTCAACTTACACCCGTTATATCTAGTCCTATTGTATTGAGATATTTCGAAAAAGCTATCTCTATCTACGTTATCGAACCCATTCATAATTTTGAAAACCTGGATTAGATCACCCCTTAGCCTCCTAGTCTCGAGTGCAGTCAATTTTAACTCCTTAAGCCTATCCTCGTACGGCTTTGACCTAAGCGACGGAATCATCTTAGTTGCTCGTCTTTGAAATCTTTCGATTTTGTCTATATCTTTGCGCATATGCATAATCCAAAATTATATCGCGTACTCTAAATGGAGTCTAACTAATGATATATAAAGAGAAACTATAATATCGCGCGATTTGTACTCAAAATTCCGAGCTGTAAAACCTAGCACTTTGTTCGCTCTATTGACCGCTGCTGTACTTTGTTTCGCTACTTTTAAATCACCAGTGTCTATAACTCCTAAATCTTTTTCCTGCTCTACGCTTGCTAACTCTTTCTCTGACATACTATACGCAAAATTACCTTTACGCGAACCTATACGTAAAATTTTGCACTTATCGACGTTGTCTCATTTGCCATGTGACTGACATCTAAATCGTTAATATATTTAAGAAAAAGCAAGGGGCCCAATACAGACCCCTGAGGAACGCCGCTCGCTACATTAGCCTAACAAGACTCCGCTCCATCAACGACCACCCTCTGTTTCCTATCTCGCAACCACTCTTCTATCCAATTTATTACTACACCCCTGATTCCATGAGCCTTAGTTTTTCAATGAGTCTTTTGTGCGTAACGGTGTCAAACACTTTTTGAAAATCTAAATACAGTACATCAACCACCCGATGACTATCGTAAACTTCAATCTCGCTTTGAAAAAATTCTAAAAGATCAGTAAAGCAAGATTTGTTTCGCCTAAAACCGTGCTGGGTATTTCTAACCAAGTTATGCACTTCTAAGTGTTCGACTATACGATCCCTAATTATTGATTCCAGTAGCTTACCTACAACAGACGTTAAACTGACCGGCCCATAATTTCCCGCCGCACCTTTATCGCCTTTCTTAAAAATAGGTGTTACATTTGTTCACTTGAAATTATCTGATACGCACCCCTCAGAAATAGACGCATTAAAAATCTTTGTTAGCGGCACAACAATGCTTTCCTTTAATTCTTTTAGTTGTATGGGATATAGGGAATCCGGCCACGGTGATTTACGCGTTTTCATTTTATCAATATAGCGCATTATCTCCTCTGCACTAACCTCAATATTATCTAAAATATTACCATTATCAAAAGGTATTATGTCTATGACCATAAGGATATTCGTTACATCTTCTATAGTAAAAACTGACGTAAAAAATTCGTTTAGTAATGTAGCCATTTCCTTGTTTTCAGAAACTAGCTCTCCGTTAATATTTCTCAATGGCCCCAAGACACTTTTTATTTGATTTCTATTGTTGACGTTTTGAAAGAATCGCTTGGGGTTTTCTTTACCGTCACGAGCTATGGAGATTTTAAATTCGCGCTTGGACTTTTTTATTACACTTTTCGCTTCACGCCTTAAAGATATGTAGTTGTTTCGTAACCAAAAATTTTCTTTATCGCACTTATGTAGCCTATAAGCCCTGTCTCTACTCTTTATAATGTCTCCTACTCTAGAAGTAAACCACAAGGGCTTGTTGTTTACTTTCGCGCGCTTAATTTTGTACGATACACATTCCTCATTTATAGTCCTAAATACTGTTTCAAACGATTCCCACATTAGTTTTGCGTAGGAGATCCCCATTACGTTTTCCCAATTGACGTGTGACAATTCGTTTCGAAATTTACAAAACTCTGCGTGCTGGAAGTTAGGAATTTTAGTCGAGTTAGCTGGTTTCAAGTGACTTACTGAGAGGACAAACTCTACCATATTGTGATCGCTATTGCTTAACGGTTCTATTACTTGAAGACCAGTGATTAGCCTATCGTCCGTAGTTATTACTAAATCTAAAATACTGTCCAACCTCGTAGGTTCCCCAACCTTTTGAATAAGAAAGCTATCCTCGAGAAAATTAACTAAACGATTACCTTCCGCGTCTCTCTGCATTGAATCGTAATTCACGTTGGCGCAATTAAAGTCACCCATAACTAAGGCCTACTGACTACCTATTATTCTCTTTTGTTCACGATATAACGCTTCGTCCGTATCAGGTGTTTGATTAGGGGGCCTATATATTACCCTAACGACAAGTTTCAAATCGTTCAATTTAAGTTCTGCTATAGTCGAATCTATCGGTTCTGGAATTGTGTGCTTTACGTCTATAACTTTCGCAATATTATTTTTGATATACAACATAACACCGCCTCCTCGCCTACCTATTCTGTTTTTAACAAAATGTCTATAACCTCTAATTTGATACTCCCCTACAATGTCACGTGTTTGAGTGCTAAACCACGATTCATTTATCGCAATTAAATCATTGTCTTTACAAGCAATTAAAGAAAAAAATTCGTTTATTTTATTTCGTAGGCTACGAGCATTTAAGGATAGAACCTTCAAATTGTTTGTAATTGCGACACCTTCGCGAGCGCAGGGGAAATTCGAGGAAATTAGGCTGGGACCATTCGTTACGGCAGCCTGAAAAGAAGAGACAGTATTATGAAATAGTCTTCCTAAACGCGCAGCTCCAACGTCATTAAGACGAAGTCCATCTCCCTCCTGCAGTAGAAACTGTTCCAAAAATTCGCAAAATGCACTCCTTCCTGTTGGCAAAGAGACTTTCGGTTATTGTTGATATAGGTCGCCTTGCTGTAGAAATCGCTACGTTGTATAATTCGAGTATACCTGTTTAAACAATCTTATTAGTTTTTTCCTTTAGTCACTTTAGTAAGTCCCTGTACCTAGCCACCAGCTCTTCCGATCTAGAATTTAAAACGTTATTAGTACCGACATGAATAACATACGTTGTGTCTTCAGAGGTTCGGTCTATAAAATGGTCAACACTATTAGTTATATCCTTCACCCTTGCACCAGGGCAGCAGTAACGGCGCCTACAACGAGGGTATCTCCCACGGAATTCCTCGAGCTGCCCTCGAACAATGGAATCGCCAACTAGTCGTATTTCCGGTTCATCAACATCTTCGAAAACTAAAACAGAAAA
>JAJOZX010021708.1:20000-21860 GCA_023014485.1 Bathynomus jamesi
AAAAATTTATTTTCCTGTGAAAAAACCTTCTCCACATGGTTCCCTTCCCAGAATTGAAACTAGGGGTTAGTTTGAATATCCTCTCAGACAACAGCCATTGGATGTAGTGTATATGGAGACAAGAATAGTTACAGAAGTAGTTGGATGTAATGTTCCATAAGGAAAAAAAAAATAGATAAAATACATCTACTTCGTACTTAATCCACTATATTTATTAGTTAAATTTTACGCTAAAATCGATACTTATGCAGTACTGAACACTTATAGTTAACGGTCACTTGTGTTTCCTTGAGCACTTGGAGTCTGATTTGTCTAGGTCCACTTTTTACACTGGTCTAAGTTCACCGTGTGCATACACTTTTAAATCAAACGAGATTTTTTATCAACTTTATGAGAACAAGATTTGAGAGAAATTAATTTCAATGAACTATTGGAATAGTACTTAAGTGAATTTGATACGATTTCTGCAAGGTTTTGAACGGATATGGGTCGTTTGAGAACTTTTTTTAGAACTTTGGAATTGACTAAACTCTATAGCGTGGAAGGTATAAAATTTCAAGGTATTGTGCAGTGAAAAGTTTTCGTGTGGACATTGCTCTGGAACTGAAGTACGGTTAAAGAAACAATTTGTAATTGTTGTAAGCCGACGTTATGATTACTGTTCTTCGTTTCGTGACCAATCGAATATTCAGGAACAGGCAGGAGTCTGAACGAATGGGGCCAATCTTGGAGATAGCTTTGAAGGGCGGTGGCCTATCGGGCTGCGAGATAATAAGGATAGAGAAGTGTAAGAAAGGACTTGAAACACAGATTAAGATGACAAGAACGAAGAAAGCCGACGAATTCTGAACATAAGTATTCCGAGAAGCTGTTTTATGGTGGTAGAAAGGGACATTTAGAGTAGGAGAAGGAAGGTTAGGGTCAATGCCGAGGTTCTTGACCCATGGTTTGACCTGAAGAAGGGCCAACAAGGAGACAGGAGAAAAAATTAGTATTCTGTTTCATCGGACGGGAAACAGAAGGAAGATTAGTCTTCTGTTTAGTAGGAGAAAGAGAAGACTTTCGGCAGGTGTCTGAAATGGTACAGAATCGAATGAACGTTGTCCTGTAGAGCAAGGCAAAGATGCATCATTCCCTTTGGTGGGAAGAGAAGAGTGGCAATTGTCTTCCGAATTCGTCAAAGACGCGTTGTTGGCGCGTGGCAAGATTTGAACCTCATTAAGACAATGAGACGCGAGGTCATAAGCTGAGCTTGCATCATGTCCGAGGGACACAGGCGAGTTCTCCGTGACTTTACGTAAATTTGCAGAAGAAGGGGGATCCCTCGGAAAATTCCCCTCATCGAGGACTTCACTCGTGATGTCTGGGACAGTTTCTTCCTAGAGCGCTTCCGTCGTTGGGTTTGAGACAGCCTCTTCATAGGGCACTTCCCTCGTCGGACTGAGGACACCCAGCGTATCGTGCATGCTACACAAACTAACTGGATGGACAAGTGTATTCCGCGCTTGTCTTTCCGTACGAGCAACTTCCGATGGTGGAGTAGGTTCGGGTTCGCTCCCGGCACCTGTAGGCTTAGTCTCGGAATTGGGTGGAAAATCCTCTACCTTTGAAAACAGAATCAAGTCATCTTCCTTAAATAGGGATTCAAGCGAAATGATCAAACAGGAACTCAAAGGAGGCGAGTCTTCAGATTTATTTGGAATAACCGAAACTCTGGGAACTTCAAGTTCCTACCTAACTCTAACCGAAGGAGTGACTCGCTCTCGATGGAGTCACATGGGTCTACTGTGAAGACATTCGAGTCTTCATGCTCCAATTACCAAAGATATGTTGGCTTTCTAGTCCTCGTTCGCCGGAACT
>JAJOZX010021709.1:0-16287 GCA_023014485.1 Bathynomus jamesi
TTATATATATATACAATTTAGGGTGTCCAAACTCATAGGGGGCAAATGTTTTTTCGGGATACAAATCCGCTCGTGTTGCGCTCTTTTGATGTTTCCCATTAGAAGTCTTCCTGTAAAATGTCAGAGAGATCGAAGGAAATTTAAAGGTCCCGAACTTTGAACACTTTATTCTCCTCTTAACTGAAAGGCAAATTAACTGAAATATTTCTCTCAAAAGTTCCATCACAAAGATGATTATACAAAATAAACATGTATTTTAATCTTAACACACAAACAACAATTTCAAAGCATCACATTTATGCATTTTAACTAAACAGTGTTTCATGAGATCCGTTTTTGTTCCTTCCGGCTCACATTCCGTCGGTGTGAGTGGACAGTTCGAAGGAGGAACTGGAGGTCTTCTTCATCACGGCACAGAGGTTTGCTTGTGTATTTCTCAATGAGGGCGATGCCTCGCTCTGCTGCATCATTGACCACCATCAGTTCTCAGCTCGGCTCTTTGCCAGACGGTAGTTTTCGTCAGTAGGCCATGTTTCAGGGTCTTTGGTGAGGAACGTGGGCTCAACTTGGAGAAACTGTAAGAGTGTGGTGGATCGACTCGTCACCCACGGACTTAAACGGCCATCCACTTGCAGTCCCTTGCCTTGGACCCGTTTGAGTCTTTCCCAGGGCGCTTTTTCAGGTTAGCCGTCATGTTACGCTTTTCATTGTCGTCAACTCTGTCATCAAACAGTGCAAGACAGATTAAGTCCTCCGAGATATACACAGATGACGGAGCACAGCCCGGTAAGCTGTGTTTCCAACGTCCTTGTCAGGGTAACCTACAAGAAGATTGCACAGCCTAACGTCATTTTTGGAGATTTGATGGCGATGGAGCCTCGTGCCAGTGACGCACGTATACAAGGCTCACGAAGAGAGCCATACGGTGAACCCCTTGCAGTTCTTGGAGACGAAGTTCGGAGAACTGGGACTGCAGTAATGCTATTTTCAGGCAGTAAATAGCTTTGGCCATCCATCTGGCCTGATGTAAGCCCCTGGAGGCCGAAGCTTGTAACGTCCTACGTCGTCTCAGAGGTACAAGAGGCTCAGTCGAAGAAGTTCTTCATAATCCTCTCGAGGATGATTACCACTTATTAGGGCATCGCGGAGATAGTCTATTACCTCAAGTCGCATTTGTGAAAGGCAAGCATTGTCATTTATGAAGGCTTTAGCCACCTCGTCCTTGTCAAATGCATCCAACTGACAGTGGTTCATTGATGGCCAGCCTCCTTGAATCTCCTGAAAAGTGGGATTTGAGGACTTGGTGGTGTTCCTAGGCACACGACGAAGACATCCTTGAGAATCACTTCGTGAACGTGATGACGGCAAGCAAACCATAAAAGAGATCTTCCCAATGCCGCTTCCAAACGCGCACACGCACCTTGCACTATCCCTGTGTTTGATGCCGTCGTGTCAAACACCATGCCTATGATCTTGTCCTCAATTCCGACTAGGGTGAGCGCTTGATGGACTGCGCTTGCCATTTGCTGTCCTGTGCAGTCTATTATTTTCGGTGCTCCTAATAGCTCTTCCACACCATCCCCAGTCACCACAACAGCAATCCGATCGACTGACTTACCCTCCTGTTCGATGTCAGTGAGTATCTTTGTGTCCCAGTGGATCTGCAGTCGAGGTGGAAGCTGCTCGAGGTGGCCAATAACATTGGTCCCTATCATTGTACGGGCCTTTTGTCGGAAGCGGTGAACCGTGCTCTTTGATGGAACACTGTCAGGACCGAGAGCTAGGGATTTTGCAGTCGCAGCAAACGCTGATGTTGCCTGTCCAACAGAAAGGCCCTCGCGATCCCAAGTTGCTGCCAGGTCAAGATCACTCAGACTTTCTTTTAGTCTGTCATGTTTGGGAGCTTTCGAAGGTTTAAGTCCACAAGTGACGGCTTCGTTTCCACTGTCAGCTGACGATGTGCTAGAACTGCTGTCGGTAGCCTCTTCTGTGACTCCTACAGCTAGAGCCTCCTCCGTTTGACGCCGGTGTGCCCGCTCAAGAGCTCTTTCCCTTTCCTGTCTTTTCATTGTGGCTGCATTATATTTTCTATCTTCACCTCCCATGTAACTCGTATGTCGATCTGCCCTTTGGGAAATGAGGAATTCCTTGTCTTCAAGAGGGATATCTCCCCGATCCAGAACGTCTGAGCGGGCGACATCAAAAATATCCTCCATATCAGCCAAGAATACATCCCGCTGCATATTGTAAGTCATTCCAGTCTTGTTCTTGTTTTTATGCAAATTTCGATACCTCTGAACCAAAGCTTTCAGTTTAGTCGAGGCATGAACGGAGGTTGTTGCCAGATTCGAGTTGGCTCTAGCCCAGATTTCTAATACAGCCGATATTACAGCCTTGACACTGTTGGAATCTGTCTTCTTTTGGTCGCGGTGATGGTAGAAGAAAGGAGCAACACGTCCATATTACTTGGTAATCGAGATTTAGCCAGCTCTGCTATCGGAGACCTCTCAAGAAGCCACAACTTGATGTTTGATATTGTCAACGCCATAATGATCAATTCTGAAAACCAAAAAAAAGTCATCAAACGTCGGGACCTCTAAATATCATCTGATCGAGTTAAAAATCACACAGCCAATGCTTTAGCCCAAACCACATCCGGGCATGACACGAGTGGTCAGTTCGTGTTAAGAAAGAAAATTGGGACACCCTATAAACTTATACATATATAATGTTATAATGTTTCAGACCAACAAAGACCCTAGGATCCACTCATGGCTGGTCTACCTAACTGTGTTCGTAATCCGTGTCCGTGGTGGCGGAGGGGACCTACAATTTTACGTGGGTTCCGAACCACAAGAACATAAATTTGTTATGTAAAAACTGCCGGAAATTGGCAACGACCAATTTTTACGAAACTAAATAATTATCAATTTAAAACTAATTAATTATCGATTTAAAACTAAAGATAGAATCTCTGGATCCAGAGGATCAAGTCATAATAGACTACTATCCACAAATATGTTACACTCTATATCTATTTATAATGGACATGCAAATATATTAGATCCAAAGAATCCAGTCAATTTCATTACGGTATCCATCAAGTCACGGTCCATATCGATTGCGGACCAAGTCAAAATTTACAACCATATACATTACAATATTTACACTTAGGAGGAAAAGTGTAGGTGTGGCTGTAAAGACTGTACAGTAATGTAGAAATGTGTGTGCACCCATTTTGGGTCTCCCATTTAAAGGTGTTTGTGGGGCAAGTGAAGTTCATGAGTTTTTCAATACCTTACAGTAATATGGGGGACACCGCTCGGCAGAGGAATCTCTTTAAATGGGGTGTGTAAGGACAGAGAGTATCCCCTAACCCAAGACGCTGCCTCCCTATATCCCACAACACTTGTGTTGAGCTGTGAGATCTATCCCCACAAAGTCTTAATTTTACTCCCTTAAACTATACCCTTTCTATCAACATATGCGTCTAATCGATTTTTAAACATGTTTATAGACGTGCTATTAATTACTTCTACCGGCAAACTATTCCAGCTATTTACTATTCTATGCGTAAAAAAGTTTTTCGCAACTGCTGTCTCGAACCTTCTACTTGTCAACTTACACCCGTTATTTCTAGTCCTATTATATTGAGATATTTCGAAAAAGCTATCTCTATCTACGTTATCGAACCCATTCATAATTTTGAAAACCTGGATTAGATCACCCCTTAACCTCGTAGTCTCGAGTGTTGTTAATTTTAACTCCTTAAGCCTATCCTCGTACGACTTTGACATAAGTGACGGAATCATCTTAGTTGCTCGTCTTTGAACTCTTTCGATTTTGTTTAAATCTTTGCGCATATGCGGATTCCAAAATTGGACCGCGTACTCCTAATGGGGTCTAACTAATGATTTATAAAGAGGAACTATAATATCGCGCGATTTGTACTCAAAATTTCGAGCTATAAAACCTAACACTTTGTTCGCCTTATTGACCGCTGCTGTACTTTGTTTCGCTACTTTTAAATCACCAGTGACTATAACTCCTAAATCTTTTTCCTGCTCTACGCTTGTTAAATCTTTCCCTGACATACTATACGCAAAATTACCGTTACGCGAACCTATATGCAAAATTTTGCACTTATCAACGTTAAATCTCATTTGCCATGTGACTGACCAATCAACGATTTTATTCAGATCTTCCTGAATTTTACCTCTATCTTCGTCATTAATCGCCCTACCACCCAGCTTCGTGTCATCCGCAAACTTTGAAACTGTACTGACGAGGCCGACATCTAAATCGTTAATATATAAGAAAAAGCAAGGGGCCCAATACAGAACCCTGAGGAACGCCACTCGCTACATTAGCCCAACACGACTCCGCTCCATCAACGACCACCCTCTGTTTCCTGCCTCGCAACCACTCTTCTAGCCAATTTATTACTACACCCCTGATTCCATGAGCCTTAGTTTTTTCAATGAGTCTTTTGTGCGGCACGGTCTCAAACGCTTTTTGAAAATCTAAATACACTACATCAACCGCCCGATGTCTATCGTAAACGTCAACCACGCTTTGGAAAAATTCTAAAAGATTAGTTAAGCAAGATTTGTTTCGCATAAATCCGTGCAGCGTATTTCTAACTAGTTTATGGAATTCTAAGTGTTCGACTATACGATCCCTAATTATTGATTCCAGTAGCTTACCTACAACAGACGTTAAACTGATTGGCCTATAATTTCCCGCCGCACCTTTATCGCCTTTCTTAAAGATAGGTGTTATGTTTGCTAACTTGAAATTATCTGGTACGCACCCCTCAGAAATAGACGCATTAAAAATTTTTGTTAGCGGCACAACAATGCTATCTTTTAATTCTTTTATTTGTATGGGATATATGAAATCCGGCCCCGGTGATTTACGCGTTTTCATTTTATCAATATAGCGCATTACCTCCCCTTCACTAACCACTATATTATCCAAAATATTACCACTATCAAAATGTATTATGTCTATGACCGTAGGGATATTCGTTACATCTTCTATAGTAAAAACTAACGTAAAAAATTCGTTTAGCAAGGTAGCCATTTCCTTGTTTTCAGAAACTAGATCTCCGTTTACATTCTTCAAAGGCCCCAAGACCCTTTTTACTGGATTTCTAATATTGACGTATTGAAAGAATCGCTTGGGGTTTTCTTTATCGTCACGAGCTATGGAGATTTCAAATTCGCGCTTGGACTTTTTTATTACACTTTTCGCTTCACGCCTTAGAGATATGTAGTTGTTTCGTAACAACAGATTGTCTTTATCGCACTTATGTAGCCTGTAAGCCCTATCTCTACTCTTTATAATGTCTCCTACTCTAGAAGTAAACCACAAGGGCTTGTTGTTTACTTTCGCACGCTTAATTTTGTACGGTACACATTCCTCATTTATAGTCCTAAATACTGTTTCGAACGATTCCCACATTAGTTTTGCGTTGGAGTTCCCCATCACGTTTTCCCAATTGACGTGTGACAATTTATTTCGAAATTTACTAAAGTCTGCGTGCTGGAAGTTAGGAATTTTAGTCGAGTTAGCTGGTTTCGAGTGACTTACTGAGAGGACAAACTCTACCATATTGTGATCGCTATTGCCCAACGGTTCTATTATTTGAAGATCAGTAATTAGCCTATCATCCGTAGTTATTAATAAATCTAAAATACTGTCCAACCTCGTAGGTTCCCCAACCTTTTGAATAAGAAAGCTATCCTCGAGAAAATTAACTAAACGATTACCTTCCGCGTCTCCCTGCATTGTATCGTAATTTACGTTAGCGCAATTAAAGTCACCCATAACTAAAGCCTGCTTACTACCGATTATTCGCTTTAGTTCACGATATAACGCTTCGTCCGTATCAGCTGTTTGATTAGGGGGCCTATATACAGGGCTATTTAAATTGATTCATCTGATTCCAAATGAGAATATTTTTTGATGTTACAAATACAGTGTGATTTGAGATACATCAACCAAAAGAAAAACTGTCCGAATTTTGTCTCTCACCTCATAAATGCTCTATGTGACTTCCCCTAGTTACACGAGCAACGTCGACACGATAGTCGAATTCCAACCATACTCGCTCCAGCATGTCCGTTGTCACTGACTCTACGGCAGTAACAATGCGAGTTCGGAGCTCATCCAAAGATGTGGGCAACCGTGGCACGTACACAGTATCCTTAACGTACCCCCAAAGAAAGAAGTCGCACGGTGTAAGATCCGGCGACCGATTTACAGCTCGAAAACTGCAACACACAAAACGCCTTCTGCTGTGGGGACGCCATTTTCACACTGAGTGTTTGTTGCTAGGCTAGGCCATGGCGTGACTTTGGAGCTCTGTCGCGGTGATCTTGTAAAACTCAGAGATTTCCTCTTTCATGTGGTATATGCCAAGTTGATGCATGGTTGATAAGTACAGAAGTATTCTCAGTTGAAATCGGATGCATCATTTTCAATTGCCCTGTATAACCGCAAAAAGAAGTTTGAAATCGTTCAATTTAAGTTCTGCTATAGTCGAATCTATCGGTTCTGGAATTGAGTGCTTTACTTCTATAACGTTCGCTATATTATCTTTGATATACAACATAACACCGCCTCCTCGCCTACCTATTCTGTTTTTAACAAAAAGTCTATAACCTTTAATTTGATACTCCCCTACCAAGTCACGAGTTTCAGTGCTAAGCCACGATTCATTTATCGCAATTATATCAGTCTTTACAAGCAATTAAAGAAAAAAATTCGTTTATTTTATTTTGTAGGCTACGAGCATTTAAGGATAGAACCTTCAAATTGTTTGTAATTGCGACAACTTCGCGAGCGCAGTGGAAATTTATGGAATTTACGCTGGGACCGTTCGAGTTACGGCAGCCTGAAAAGAAGAGACAGTATTATGAAATAGTCTTCCTAAACGCGCAGCTCCTACGTCATTAAGATGAAGTCCATCTCCGAGGAACAAGTCCCTCCTGCCGTAGAAACTGTTCCAAAAATTTGCAAAATGCACTCCTTCCTGTTGGCAAAGAGACTTTAGGTTATTGTTAATATAGGTCGCCTTGCTGTAGAAATCGTTACGATGGATAATTCGAGGAAGTATACCTGTTAAAACAATCTTATTAGTTTTTTCCTTTAATCGCTCTAGTAAGTCCCTGTACCTAGCCAGCAGTTCTTCCGATCTAGAATTTAAAACGTTATTAGTACCAACATGAATAACATACGCTGTGTCCTCGGAGGTACCATCAGTAAATTGGTCAACACTATTAGTTATATCCTCCACCCTTGCACCAGGGTAGCAGTAACGGCGCCTACGACGAGGGTTTCTCCCACAGAATTCCTCGAGCTGTCCTCGAACAATGGAATCGCCAACGAGTCGTATTTCGGGTTCATCATCTTCAAAACCTAAAACAGAAAACTTATTGTTTGTTATTACGGGTAGACATGTCTTAGGTTTTCTCAATGGGGCTCCATTACGCACTCGAACGAAGGGTTGGGAACTAGGAGAAGAGAGAGGGCTATTAATACTATTTATATTATTAATAGAAACTGAGGCAGGAGGGGTCGCAACTGGAGTCTCAAGGGATTCTAATTTAGCCGTCAGGAGCATCACCCTTTCTTCAAGGCTTACTCTGCCCTCCTCCTCACATTCTAACTCGTTCCTCAGCACTTCCAAGTTTGAGCACCACCTGCAAACTAACTGTTCATTATTATTAGTCATTGTAAACGCGTAAGCGGCAAATTTCCCTTCACAGCGACTGCAAGTACTTGACGGGGGTGCCATGCTTTTAATTAGTTAAAATACAAACAAAAACAAAAAACGAGCGTTTGGAAATTAATAAATTATAACGTAGGTCTACCGCGTGCTTATTGTACCGTCACCTGCGAAAACCCGCAAAAATGTTCTTGAAACGCAGAAACAGGTTTGTAACACAATTTTATGCTAAATGAATAAATAGTTAAGCTACCGACGAAAGATATGTTAAAGAAAAAGTATTAAATGGAACTTATCTGTCTGCTGTTTACTGACTTAATCCTTTTTTTCCCACGGTAGGTGACCCTTCTGGAGGTCAGGTAGTGTGTGAAGGGAAAAAGAACCTTAAGAACCTCGTTTCTGATAGATTTGAAAAACAACAAAGGCAAACGAAGGGAATTTCAACCTTATGAAACCTCGTGTAGTAACAGATTCGGGAACAAACAAGGCACTAGCCTTGGTTTAGTCAAGTAATATAGTAATGAATAAATTCAATAATAAAATATATTCGTTAATGATGATTATACACAAAGTAATTTAGTTAAGAATGCACCAAACTATTTTTTATTTTTATTTTTTTTTAAAGACACTTGAACGGAAACCACTTATTCACTTGGTAACACTAGACACTCGATAAAACACGTCTCTTCACAAGGAAAGACTGATCACGACATATATATATATATATATATATATATATATATATATACACATATATATATATACATGTGTGTATATATATTATATATATATATATATATATACATATATATATATATATATATACATATAATGTTATAATGAATGTTATAATGTTTCAGACCAACAAAGACCCTAGGATCCACTCATGGCTGGTCTACCTAACTGAGTTCGTAATCGTGTATTTTGTATATCCTCCGTGGTGGCGGAGGGGACCTACAATTTTACGTGGGTTCCGAACCACAAGAACATAAGAAACTTATTTAAAAACTGCAGGTAAATTGGCAACGACCAATTTTTACGAAACTAAATAATTATCAATTTAAAAATAATTAATTATCGGTTTAAAACTAAAGATAGAATCTCTCGGTCCAGAGGAGCAAGTCATAATAGACTACTATCCACAAATATGTTACATTCTATATCTATTTATAACGGACATGCAAATATATCAGATCCAAAGAATCCAGTCAATTTCATTACGGTATCCATCAAGTCACGGTTCATATCGATTGCGGACCAAGTCAAATTTACAACCATATACATTATCAATTTAAAAATAATTAATTATCGATTTAAAACTAAAGATAGAATCTCTCTATCCAGAGGATCAAGTCATAATAGACTACTATCCACAAATATGTTACACTCTATATCTATTATATAACGGACATGCAAAATATCAGATCCAAAGAATCCAGTCAATTTCATTACGGTATCCATCAAGTCACGGTTCATATCGATTGCGGACCAAGTCAAATTTACAACCATATACATTACAATATACACTTACGAGGAAAAGTGTAGGTGTGGCTGTAAAGACTGTACAGTAATGTAGAAATGTGTGTGCACCCATTATGGGTCCTCCCATTTAAAGGTGTTTGTGGGCAAGTGAAGATCATGAGTTTTTCAATACCTCACAGTACTATGGGGGGCACCGCTCGGCAGAGGAATCTCTTTAAATGGGGTGTGTAAGGACAGAGAGTATCCCCTAACCCAAGACGCTGCCTCCCTATATCCCACAACACTTGTGTTGAGCTGTGGGATCTATCCCCAAAAGCCTTAATTTTACTACCTTAAACTATACCCTTTCTATCAACATGCGCGTCCAATCGATTCTTAAACATGTTTATAGACGTGCTACTAATTACTTCTACCGGCAAACTATTCCAGCTATTTACTATTCTATGCGTAAAAAAGTTTTTCGCAACTGCTGTCTCGAACCTTCTACTTGTCAACTTACACCCGTTATTTCTAGTCCTATTATATTGAGATATTTCGAAAAAGCTATCTCTATCTACGTTATCAAACCCATTCATAATTTTGAAAACCTGGATTAGATCACCCCTTAACCTCCTAGTCTCGAGTGTAGTCAATTTTAACTCTTTAAGCCTATCCTCGTACGACTTTGACCTAAGAGACGGAATCATCTTAGTTGCTCGTCTTTGAACTCTTTCGATTTTGTCTATATCTTTGCGCATATGCGGATTCCAAAATTGGACCGCGTACTCCAAATGGGGTCTAACTAATGATTTATAAAGAGGAACTATAATATCGCGCGATTTGTACTCAAAATTTCGAGCTATAAAACCTAACACTTTGTTCGCCTTATTGACCGCCGCTGTACTTTGTTTCGCTACTTTTAAATCACCAGTGACTATAACTCCTAAATCTTTTTCCTGCTCTACGCTTGTTAAATCTTTCCCTGACATACTATACGCAAAATTACCGTTACGCGAACCTATATGCATAATTTTGCACTTATCCACGTTAAATCTCATTTGCCATGTGACTGACCAATCAACGATTTTATTCAGATCTTCCTGAATTTTACCTCTATCTTCGTCATTAATCGCCCTACCACCCAGCTTCGTGTCATCCGCAAACTTTGAAACTGTACTGACTAGGCCGACATCTAAATCGTTAATATATATAAGAAAAAGCAAGGGGCCCAATACAGAACCCTGAGGAACGCCACTCGCTACATTAGCCCAACACGACTCCGCTCCATCAACGACCACCCTCTGTTTCCTGCCTCGCAACCATTCTTCTAGCCAATTTATTACTACACCCCTGATTCCATGAGCCTTAGTTTTTTCAATCAGTCTTTTGTGCGGCACGGTGTCAAACGCTTTTTGAAAATCTAAATACACTACATCAACCGCCCGATGTCTATCGTAAACGTTAACCACGCTTTGGAAAAATTCTAAAAGATTAGTTAAGCAAGATTTGTTTCGCCTAAAACCGTGCTGCGTATTTCTAACCAGATTATGCACTTCTAAGTGTTCGACTATACGATCCCTAATTATTGATTCCAGTAGCTTACCTACAACAGACGTTAAACTGATTGGCCTATAATTTCCCGCCGCACCTTTATCGCCTTTCTTAAAGATAGGTGTTACGTTTGCTAACTTGAAATTATCTGGTACGCACCCCTCAGAAATAGACGCATTAAAAATCTTTGTTAGCGGCACAACAATGCTATCTTTTAATTCTTTTAGTTGTATGGGATATATGGAATCCGGACCCGGTGATTTACGCGTTTTCATTTTATCAATATAGCGCATTACTTCCCCTTCACTAACGACAATATTATCCAAAATATTACCATTATCAAAAGGTATTATGTCTATGACCGTAGGGATATTCGTTACATCTTCTATAGTAAAAACTGACGTAAAAAATTCGTTTAGCAAGGTAGCCATTTCCTTGTTTTCAGAGACTAGATCTCCATTTCCATTTTTTAATGGACCTAAGACACTTTTTACTGGATTTCTATTATTGACGTATTGAAAGAATCGCTTGGGTTTTCTTTACCGTCACGAGCTATGGAGATTTCAAATTCGCGTTTTGACTTTTTTATTACACTTTTAGCTTCACGCCTTAGAGATATGTAGTTGTTTCGTAACAACAGATTATCTTTATCGCACTTGTATAGCCTATAAGCCCTCTCTCTACTCTTTATAATGTCTCCTACTCTAGAAGTAAACCACAAGGGCTTGTTGTTTACTTTCGCACGCTTAATTTTGTACGGTACACATTCCTCATTTATAGTCCTAAATACCGTTACGAACGATTCCCACATTAGTTTTGCGTTGGAGTTCCCCATTACGTTTTCCCAATTGACGTGTGAAAATTTATTTCGAAATTTACTAAAGTCTGCGTGCTGGAAGCTAGGAATTTTAGTCGAGTTAGTTGGTTTCGAGTGACTTACTGAGAGGACAAACTCTACCATATTGTGATCGCTATTGCTCAACGGTTCTATTACTTGAAGATCAGTAATTAGCCTATCATCCGTAGTTATTACTAAATCTAAAATACTGTCCAACCTCGTAGGTTCCCCAACCTTTTGAATAAGAAAGCTATCCTCGAGAAAATTAACTAAACGATTACCTTCCGCGTCTCCCTGCATTGTATCGTAATTCACGTTGGCGCAATTAAAGTCACCCATAACTAAAGCCTGCTCACTACCGATTATTCTCTTTAGTTCACGATATAACGCTTCGTCCGTAGCAGCTGTTTGATTTGGGGGCCTATATATAACCGCAACAAGAAGTTTGAAATCGTTCAATTTAAGTTCTGCTATAGTCGAATCTATCGGTTCTGGAATTGAGTGCTTTACTTCTATAACGTTCGCAATATTATCTTTGATATACAACATAACACCGCCTCCTCGCCTACCTATTCTGTTTTTAACAAAAAGTCTATAACCTTTAATTTGATACTCCCCTACAAAGTCACGTGTTTCAGTGCTAAGCCACGATTCATTTATCGCAATTAAATCATAGTCTTTACAAGCAATTAAAGAAAAAAATTCGTTTATTTTATTTCGTAGGCTACGAGCATTTAAGGATAGAACCTTCAAATTGTTTGTAATTGCGACACCTTCGCGAGCGCGGGGGAAATTTGTGGAATTTACGCTGGGACCGTTCGGCTTACGGCAGCCTGAAAAGAAGAGACAGTATTATGAAATAGTCTTCCTAAACGCGCAGCTCCAACTTCATTAAGATGAAGTCCATCTTCGAGGAACAAGTCCCTCCTGCCGTAGAAACTGTTCCAAAAATTAGCAAAATGCACTCCTTCCTGTTGGCAAAGAGACTTTAGGTTATTGTTAATATAGGTCGCCTTGCTGTAGAAATCGCTTCGTTGGATAATTCGAGGAAGTATACCTGTTAAAACAATCTTATTAGTTTTCTCCTTTAATCGCTCTAATAAGTCCCTGTACCTAGCCAGCAGTTCTTCCGATCTAGAATTTAAAACGTTATTAGTACCGACATGAATAACATACGTTGTGTCCTCGGCGGTACTGTCTGTAAAATGGTCAACATTATTAGTTATATCCTCCACCCTTGCACCAGGGTAGCAGTAACGGCGCCTACGACGAGGGTTTCTCCCACAGAATTCCTCGAGCTGCCCTCGAACAATGGAATCACCAACGAGTCGTATTTCCGGTTCATCAGTATCTTCGAACCCTAAAACAGAAAACTTATTGCTTGTTATTACTGGTAGACAAGGCTTTGCTTTTCTCAATGGGGCTCCATTTCGCACTCGAACGAAGGGTTGGGAACTAGGGGAAGAGAGAGGGCTATTAGTACTATTTATATTATTAATAGAAACTGAGGCAGGAGGGGTCGTAACTGGAGTCTCAAGGGATTCTAATTTTGCCGTCAGGAGCATCACGCTTTCTTCAAGTCTCACCCTGGCCTGCCTCTCACGGTCTAATTCGTTCCTCAGCACTTCCATGCTTGAGCACCACCTGCAAACTAACTGATCATTATTATTAGCCATTGTAAACGCGTAAGCAGCAAATTTCCCTTCACAGCGACTGCAAGTACTTGACGGGGGTGCCATGCTTTTAATTAGTTAAACAACAAAAAACAAAAAAAAAAACAAAAAACGAGCGTTTGGAAATTAATAAATTACAACGTAGGTCCACCGCGTTCTTGAAACGCAGAAACAGGATCTTGTAACACAAATTTATTACTAAATTAATATAGAATTAAGCTACCGACGAAAGAAATGTTAAAGAAAAAGTATTAAATGGAACTTATCTGGTCGTTGTACTGACTTAATCCTTTTTTTCCCACGGTAGGTGACCCTTTTGGAGGTCAGGTAGTGTGTGAAGGAAATCTGAACCTTAAAAAACCACGTTTCTGATAGATTTGAAAAACAACAAAAACAAACCAAGGGAATTTCAACCTTATGACTGCACGTTTTACGATTGATTTGAAAACCAAACAAGGCAAGCCACGTTCTGTAGCCTTGGTTTGATCCAATAATATAGTACTGAATAACGTCAATAAATGAAATATATTCGTTAATGAATGATTAGTAGCACGAAGTAATTTAGTTAAGAATGCACGGAACACTTTTTTTTTTTAAAACACTTCAACGAAAACCACTTCACTTGATAGCACTCGACAAAAACACGTTATTATATAATATATATATATATATATATATAGGTTCATTCCCATATATATATATATCTATATAGATATATATATAATAATATATATATATATATATATATACATATATATATATATACATATTATAGATATATATATATATATATATACATATATATATATATACATACATATATATATATATATATATATACATACAAATATATATATAATATAATATAACTGGGTGATCCAGATAAATGGGACCATAAAAAAAAAGCCAAATAATTCTTAATATTTAATCCTTTCATAAAACTATATATCATTCGAAGAGTAGAGTTACAAGTTTTATTATGAAATATTATTTTTTAAAAATGACTCCTTTAAATGTGCTCCATTAGTTGCCAAGCATTCCAGTGTTCTCGCTTGTAAGTTCTGCATCACTTTTGCAAGAGTGTGCACGGTGGTATGGCCTGTATCTCATTTGTGATGGCGGCCTTCAATCTTGCAAGGTCGTTGGGTATTTCTGTAGACCCTACTCTTTAAATATCCCAGAGAATAATCTAAGGGAGAAAAATCCGGAGACCTTGCGGGCCATTCACGTCTCCAAATTGAGATTAACTCGCCTGGAAACGTTTGACGCAAAAACTGCCATGCAGTTCCTCGTGGTATGGCAGGTGCTCCGTCTTGTTGGAACCAGTGGTTTTCTAGACAAAGATCTCTTAATTTGGAATAAGGAAATCGGTCAACATTTTTTCGTAGCGATCACCATTTACAGTGGACCGTGTTTCCGGTGGAATCCTCGAAAAAGTACGGCCTATGATCTGAGATGCAGTAAGACCACACCAAACAACTAACACGCTGACTATGCAACGGGACTTTGGTAATATTCAATGGATTTTCTGTTGCCCAGAAAACGACATTTTGTTTTTTTTACAGTTCCATTCAAGTGAAAATGGCTTCGTCTGACATAATCAAAGTTGCTAGAAAATTGGTGGTGTCATTTACTTCTGTTGGATCCATTGACAGAATTGTCGTCTTCGTGCGAAATCTCCATCGTTTAGTTGTTGCACTGTTTGAATTTTATATGGAAAGAGCATTAAATTTGCTGAATATACGGTGTGTTTTCCATATCCAACTCCAACAGCGAGAAGCTCGTCTGATGCTTATGTTAGGATTATCCTGTACAATTCGTGAGTTCTGTTAATGATCTCGTTATCCTTGCTGTGCGCACTCTTCCAGTTGGTTTTCTTTTTCCAATGCTGCCAGTTAGGGAAACATTTCTGACACACCGACGGATTTACTTTCTAGAAGGTGATTTTGACATCTGAAAATTTGTCTTGAAAGATCTTTGAGCAGAAACTACACTTCTTCCATGCTCATAATAGTGCTCAGTTATGAAACGCAGCTGTTCCACAGTCCATGCAGTCAGTGAAGGGTTAGTTTTAACTAACTTTTATTTATTTTGTATCTATCTTGTCTGTATTGCAAAACCTATACAATCCTGTACAAATGTAACTATCCTCTTTCGAATGATGCGTATGATTTTATAAAAAGGACTTATACTTTAAGAGTTACAGAGGTTTCTTTGGGTCCCATTTCTCTGGATCACCTTTATATATATATATATAAATATATAATATATATATATAATATTTAGGAGAAATCCAATGACAGGAGGATGTAAATGCCATGAAAGTCTTCTTTAATGCTCAACGTTTCGAGCAATACGCTCATCATCAGGCTAGATAATAACATATGAAATTGAATCAATAAATAAATGGTGAACAAGACAAAATAATTTCTATAAAACCTATTCAATAAAAGCAAATTTAAAAAGACTAAAAGAAGAGGGTTTAAATTCAAAGTTATAAACAATTTACATATAAAATTACAAGAAATTTAAAAGCTATTTTAATTACATATAGTAAATTTGAAATTAGTACACTGGAATAATTAACAATAATACAATGGAATAATTAACACTACGAACCTTTCAATGCTGGTTCCGAGGCACGAGTAATTTAAAACAAAACAAAACAGGAAACAAGCTATGGGTTGGGCGGTTGGAGTTATAAGTTAGGGAGGAGGATTATAAAATTGGGGAGGGGGGAGGGGAGTTGGGGAGGGGGGTTTATAAAAAAATTTAGAGGGACAGCTGAGGAATCCACGTTTAGAGAAGGGGTCAATGTTTTAATATAGAGAGATTCAAAATTCTAAGTGAGTTAGGACAAAATTACAACCGAGAATTTTAAATTATCTAAAGTGGACATCAGTTTTACTTTATACTGTGTTCCCGAATACTGGAGGCTTTTTTTATTTAAAATTTTACCTGTCGGCAACATATTCCCATATGCGAATAAATCTAGTCCTGAGGGAGCGCACGGTGCTGCCAATGTAAGT
>JAJOZX010021710.1:0-28776 GCA_023014485.1 Bathynomus jamesi
CTGTAAAAACAAAACAAAGTTATAGTAACTGTTTAATTGTAATTAACTGTAATACTTTAATTTAATATAACGTAATGTACTTTAATGAAACTGTAATTAATAATAACTTGTAATGTACTTCAATGAAACTGTAATTAAATGTAATGATTTAATTTATAATGTAAGAATGTACGTTAATAGAACTGTAATGAACAATCATAAGCGAATGTGAAGTAATCCATAATTGTAATCGTAATTGTAATGAACCAAAATTAATACGTACACAGTCGTGTACTTAATTTGTACTTATGTGTACTATTACGAAATGATATCGCCTTCAGAAATGAAGATTCGGCAAAATATACGATTAGTTTTTATTTTTATTTTTTTTATTATTTTTAGTTGAAATTTTTCAAACCATCTGATCATGTGTTTAAAAGGGGGGAACTTAACCTTCAACTGTCGTCCCCCAACATTTAGGTTTATATTATACATGTACTTGTAAAATTACAGCACTTCTTCATCAAGTCACTTCATTATAGCACTTCATTAGGACTCCTTGGTTAGCAGCCTTGCTGCGGGGAGGGGGCAGAGGCCCCTTGCCTCCTTAATATTTTTAGATTCCGGCCTGAGCCATGGTCGAAAGAGGTCGAACCTCTACCCTTGTAAATTCAGAGCACTAACTGTAAATTTTTAAGAAGTAAATTACAGCAAGAGAAAGTTTTTATATTTTCCTTCGAGCCTTGCTCTCTTCAGGAACTTAGTCAGTAAATCAGAGAAAGTATCAGAGTATTATAGAAAGAGAAGAATTAAAAATTGGCGACCCTTTGCCCAAATTAAGAGACAACCCAAGCACCATAGAAGATATTGGCATAACAGTCTGGCGAGTCTGTAGCCAAGAGTTTAACAAGAGGCGACCGAAAAGAATTAGAATGTTATTGAAGAAATATCCGTTGCTTGCCTCCTAACTAGAACCACCGTCGATTCTGAACCGACACAGGGCCATAGACGGAGGGTTAACATTGTGGCGACCCTGCCCCAGGATAAGAAGAAGAAGATATGGGGTCTAAAAGTCTGGCGACCCTTTACCAGAATAAGAAAAAGATTTTTAGAAGAAGATTTGTAGAAGAAGATTTTTAGAAGAAGATTTTAACAAGAAGATTATTTTAAGAAGAAGAAGATTTTAAGAAGAGGCCACTCTTTGGCCAAGATAGAAATTACCCTGCATCAGGATAAAACCAGTTGACCGGCGTGTCACGACTTCTTGTTCGTAACATCCACCCTTGAACCGGTGTGTCACGACTCCAAGTTCTCCACGCCTAGTTTTCATCCAAGAAGAAGTAGCCAGGAAGACGTCTTCAGGACACGTCTCAAGGATTTCCCCATAGAAAATTTTGTTAAGTACAGTTTGTTTTTTTAAGTAATTTATAAACATTTGAAAAGTCACTATTATTAACAGTTAATAATGAGTATCAAGTCAGAATTCACAAGAAACACAGTGAACATTCCATACACCAGTGATACATTTGTTTTTATTGAAACAGTAATTTTAACAGAGAGTTAATTGTAACAGAGCTAAATGTAACAGAGAGTTAATTGTAACAGAGAGTTAATTTCAAAGAGAGTTAATTTCAAAGAGAGTTAATTTCAGAGAGTTAATTTCAAAGAGAGTTAATTTCAAAGAGAGTTAATTTCAAAGAGAGTTAATTTCAAGAGAGTTAATTTCAGAGAGTTAATTTCAGAGTTATTTTCACTGTTATATTCAGTATAGAATAATTTTATTTTATGTACCTTCCCGTACATTAGAGTGAAATGTTGATTACATTTTATATTTTTGTTTGCAAATTTTTTTCAAATTATTGAATTGAATTGACTTGCAAATTAAGAGAGAGAGAGAGTTTATAGAGAGTTTATAGATTTAGAGAGATACTTGAAGTCAGTTTTGAAGTCAGTTTTAAAGTCAGAAGGTTGCACCAAGAGGGTCAACCAAAACAGAGGTTAATCGTCTCCACTTGATAGAGATCAAGTACATTCATTTTCCATTTTCAGTTAATTTCAAGTTAGACAGTTTAAGTTATAGAGATACTTGATTGCACTTCAAGTAAGTCGGTTGCACCAAGAGGGTCAACCAAAACAGAGGTTAATCGTCTCCACTTGAATAGAGATCAAGTGCAGTCATTTTCCATTTTCAGTTAATTTCAAATCAGTTTTCAGTTTCGGTTGGTTGCATCCAAGAGGGACAACCAAACCCCAGAGATTTATAAGGATACTCGAAGTAGTTTCGAGTCAGTTTTAGTTGCAAATCAGTTTTCAGTTTCAGAAGGTTGCATCCAAGAGCGACAACCGCCCCAGAGATTTCAGAAGTATTCGAAGTCAGTTATATTCGAAGTCAGTTATATTCGAAGTCAGTTATATTCGAAGTCAGTTATATTCGAAGTCAGTTATATTCGAAGTCAGTTATATTCGAAGTCAGTTATATTCGAAGTCAGTTATATTCGAAGTCAGTTATATTCGAAGTCAGTTATATTCGAAGTCAGTTATATTCGAAGTCAGTTATATTCGAAGTCAGTTATATTCGAAATCAGTTATATTCGAAGTCAGTTATATTCGAAGTCAGTTATATTCGAAGTCAGTTTTATTCGAAGACAGTTTTATTCGAAGTCAGTTTTAAGTCCCAAGTCATTTCAATGCAGTCAATTGAATTCAACCTTCTCTTTGTAGTTTAACAGAATTTAATTTAAGAAAATGTAATTTAAGAATTTAATTCAACCTTTTTTTTGTGTTGTAAAAGAGAATTTAATTCAACCTGAATTGACCGGGTTGCGTCTTTAGTTAACCTTTCTTTGTTTTGTTGTGAGAAGGAAATTGACCGATTTGTCTTTTCTTTTCATGCCAGTTTTGCGTATATAAATATATAGGTAAAATGACATTGTATTGTTTGTAACCAAAACAGTTTTTACAATTGTTTGTAATGACTTTGATAATAATCATTGTAATGTATATGTGATAATAATAGTTGTGTAATAATTAATTAATCAATCTTGTCCCAATGACTCCTTTTAAATTACTATGCTGAGGAACATACCGTCCCTCCGTTTTGTTTAAACCCTTTTAATTTTTGTTCAAAGTAGTGTGAGAAGCAATCTTTTTTTTAAAGAGCAAAGTGCTCACGAAAGATGTAATTGTCAATTTCAGACTTATATCCCCCGCTTAGTCACTCAATTCCCCCGAATGTAGTACTCCAAACTTTGTTTTTTTATTTTATTTTTATTTTAACACCCCCAACCCCAGTTGAACCCAGTGTCAACCGGAGAAATGGTTCAACCATGGTTAATTCCTCTTTAGTACTATGGAACATAACCTCCATTTATGTTAAGTTGTGTTTTTTTATTTTTAAGTATAGTATATGTTTAGTTCATTATAGTTTATAATTGATTTCTATTTTCAACTTTTATATTTTTTATATTTTTTTATTCGATTAATAATGAGTAATTATCTTAGTCGAATTTAATTAATTGTGTGTCAAAATATCAAATAATTCAAATTCTATCAACATTCAACGAAAGAGTATAATTTTTCTACTTAACATGCAAAAATTATTAAACCTTTTTAATATTTTTTTTTTTATATAAAAATAATTTTTAATGAAAAATTTACCTGTAATTAGATTTTATAATAATTGACCTTGAGCTTAAAGGATTTTGTAATAATAATAATGATAATAATAATAATAATAATAATAATAACAATCACAATAATTGACTTAAACTTAAAAGATTTTATAACCCTAAACTCATCTTAAATTATTATACATTATTTTTATACTTTGTTCATTCAAAAACCTTCCAAATCCCTACATATACACACGCATGTATGCAAACTATATATACTAAATACATACAAACCTTATGCTAAAATCATTGAATATCACAATAAAACTATTTCATTACGAAGAGCAAACTATGCTATTTAGTCTTAATCATTTTTGCTTTCTAATATATCTTGCTCATGCATTTATTCAGTTACTTGAACAATCCAATCAGCTAATCTGTCCCTCGAAATTGTAAAATACACACTTTGCACCTAATACACCCAAATACACACTAGACCACAGTTCTATACATCATCGATTACGTAATTCTATTTTTACCTACACTAGTCAATAAAAATTAGCTTATAGATTGTACGATTTACATTTTTCCCTTTTATCTACTCTATTCATTATGTACATAATTTATCCCACAGAAAAAAATAAAATTTGGTAAAAAATTTTAACCATATCATTGTTTGTCTAACTTAATTGTTTGTCTAAAATTAAAGTTCTAATCTTTGAATTTTTTAAATATTTTGTAAGCAAGTGTCATTTTAAAGATTTGATACTCTGCATTGTACTCAACTACCCGAACTCGTTCTGTATAAAACTTGTATTGTAAAAAAGAATGTCGTCATCTAACTTGAATTAATTACGATGTTATTTTCTTATTGTATTGTATTAATGGTACCCTGTTACGATGTTATTTTCTCATTTGTATTGTATTAATTGTATTATATTATTGTATTAATACCATTTTGGAAGGGGAAACACTGTAAAAAGTGAACAATGAACAATTCCTATACCATCATTATATGGATTCATTGTCTTCATGCAGTACTTATGTTCGTATAGTTTTTATGTTCGAATGTCCATTTTTACATAAGAACCAAAATCGCTTAACGCGAGTTTGGATAATAATTTTACTTGTAGCTTCCTATTTTTGTTCGTGTCACAACCCTACGATCTACCATATCTATGGTTTAGTCGTATCCATTTTCCATTGTTATAGAAGTTATTACAATTAATTATGAATTGTCTTTCATCTCACCCTCGACCCTAGATTATGCATACACATTGCATGTAACAGGATTGGAACCCGTAGTTGTACTTCTTAGTCATTACTACCCATCTTTGTCTCTAATTCGTTCTTGTAAATCTTCCTAATAATGATTTGTACTATACGTAAAAATTCAATAACTATGACGTCACATTTTCCCGTCATTAATTTCCCTTCATTATATATCTAGTATTCAATGTATGAAAATTCTTTAACATCATAATAAAAACTGTACACTCTATAGAAGTCATTATTTATATGTTATGTAGTATAAACATTATTATTCAACCATATTCATCCATACTTCACGTTTTCCCGTCATTAATTCCCCTTGATCATTATCCTATATAAATTTTATTAAATATTCATTTTTTCTCGTGTCAATTCAATGGAATGCAAAACTTTAGGCAGTCGTTCGAAAACGCAAAAATACGTTCTCGTATTATTTTTTCATTTTTATTTTTAAGTGCGTTCACCCCTAAAGATATTCATAAAGGCTTAGTAAGTTATTATCAAATTCCGCTCACGACGACAGATTCGAGCGCCTCAAAGATAAAATATCTCCGTTCGCTCTGATTCCAAATTTATAACATATTATAATATAATTAACACGTTATGTTTTATATAAATCTATATCATGTGTGCCATGTACGTTGTATTATATTTCTAAACATCTTAATTGTCTATTAATATGAAACACTGTAAAAACAAAACAAAGTTATAGTAACTGTTTAATTGTAATTAACTGTAATACTTTAATTTAATATAACGTAATGTACTTTAATGAAACTGTAATTAATAATAACTTGTAATGTACTTCAATGAAACTGTAATTAAATGTAATGATTTAATTTATAATGTAAGAATGTACGTTAATAGAACTGTAATGAACAATCATAAGCGAATGTGAAGTAATCCATAATTGTAATCGTAATTGTAATGAACCAAAATTAATACGTACACAGTCGTGTACTTAATTTGTACTTATGTGTACTATTACGAAATGATATCGCCTTCAGAAATGAAGATTCGGCAAAAATATACGATTAGTTTTTTTTTTTTTTTTTATTATTTTTAGTTGAAATTTTTCAAACCATCTGATCATGTGTTTAAAAGGGGGGGAACTTAACCTTCAACTGTCGTCCCCCAACATTTAGGTTTATATTATATATGTACTTGTAAAATTACAGCACTTCTTCATCAAGTCACTTCATTATAGCACTTCATTAGGACTCCTCGGTTAGCAGCCTTGCTGCGGGGAGGGGGCAGAGGCCCCTTGCCTCCTTAATATTTTTAGATTCCGGCCTGAGCCATGGTCGAAAGAGGTCGAACCTCTACCCTTGTAAATTCAGAGCACTAACTGTAAATTTTTAAGAAGTAAATTACAGCAAGAGAAAGTTTTTATATTTTCCTTCGAGCCTTGCTCTCTTCAGGAACTTAGTCAGTAAATCAGAGAAAGTATCAGAGTATTATAGAAAGAGAAGAATTAAAAATTGGCGACCCTTTGCCCAAATTAAGAGACAACCCAAGCACCATAGAAGATATTGGCATAACAGTCTGGCGAGTCTGTAGCCATGAGTTTAACAAGAGGCGACCGAAAAGAATTAGAATGTTATAGAAGAAATATCCGTTGCTTGCCTCCTAACTAGAATCCCCGTCGATTCTGAACCGACTCAGGGCCATAGACGGAGGGGTTAACATTGTGGCGACCCTGCCCCAGGATAAGAAGAAGATATGGGGTCTAAAAGTCTGGCGACCCTTTACCAGGATAAGAAAAGATTTTTAGAAGAAGATTTGTAGAAAAAGATTTGTAGAAGATTTTTAGAAGAAGAAGATTTTAACAAGAAGATTATTTTAAGAAGAAGAAGATTTTAAGAAGAGGCCACTCTTTGGCCAAGATAGAAATTACCCTGCATCAGGATAAAACCAGTTGACCGGCGTGTCACGACTTCTTGTTCGTAACATCCACCCTTGAACCGGTGTGTCACGACTCCAAGTTCTCCACGCCTAGTTTTCATCCAAGAAGAAGTAGCCAGGAAGACGTCTTCAGGACACGTCTCAAGGATTTCCCAATAGAAAATTTTTTTAAGTACAGTTTGTTTTTTTAAGTAATTTATAAACATTTGAAAAGTCACTATTATTAACAGTTAATAATGAGTATCAAGTCAGAATTCACAAGAAACACAGTGAACATTCCATACACCAGTGATACATTTGTTTTTATTGAAACAGTAATTTTAACAGAGAGTTAATTGTAACAGAGCTAAATGTAACAGAGAGTTAATTGTAACAGAGAGTTAATTTCAAAGAGAGTTAATTTCAAAGAGAGTTAATTTCAAAGAGAGTTAATTTCAAAGAGAGTTAATTTCAAAGAGAGTTAATTTCAAAGAGAGTTAATTTCAAGAGAGTTAATTTCAGAGAGTTAATTTCAGAGTTATTTTCACTGTTATATTCAGTATAGAATAATTTTATTTTATGTACCTTCCCGTACATTAGAGTGAAACGTTGTTTACATTTTATATTTTTGTTTGCAAATTTGTTTCAAATTATTGAATTGAATTGACTTGCAAATTAAGAGAGAGAGAGTTTATAGAGAGTTTATAGATTTAGAGAGATACTTGAAGTCAGTTTTGAAGTCAGTTTTAAAGTCAGAAGGTTGCACCAAGAGGGTCAACCAAAACAGAGGTTAATCGTCTCCACTTGATAGAGATCAAGTGCAGTCATTTTCCATTTTCAGTTAATTTCAAGTTAGACAATTTAAGTTATAGAGATACTTGATTGCATTTCAAGTAAGTCGGTTGCACCAAGAGGGTCAACCAAAACAGAGGTTAATCGTTTCCACTTGAATAGAGATTAAGTGCAGTCATTTTCCATTTTCAGTTAATTTCAAATCAGTTTTCAGTTTCGGTTGGTTGCATCCAAGAGGGACAACCAAACCCCAGAGATTTATAAGGATACTCGAAGTAGTTTCGAGTCAGTTTTAGTTGCAATTCAGTTTTCAGTTTCAGAAGGTTGCATCCAAGAGGGACAACCGCCCCAGAGATTTCAGAAGTATTCGAAGTCAGTTATATTCGAAGTCAGTTATATTCGAAGTCAGTTATATTCGAAGTCAGTTATATTCGAAGTCAGTTATATTCGAAGTCAGTTATATTCGAAGTCAGTTATATTCGAAGTCAGTTTTATTCGAAGACAGTTTTATTCGAAGACAGTTTTATTCGAAGTCAGTTTTAAGTCCCAAGTCATTTCAATGCAGTCAATTGAATTCAACTTTCTCTTTGTAGTTTAAGAGAATTTAATTTAAGAAAATGTAATTTAAGAATTTAATTCAACCTTTTTTTTGTGTTGTAAAAGAGAACTTAATTCAACCTGAATTGACCGGGTTGCGTCTTTAGTTAACTTTTCTTTGTTTTGTTGTGAGAAGGAAATAGACCGATTTGTCTTTTCTTTTCATGCCAGTTTTGCGTATATAAATAAATAGGTAAAATGACATTGTATTGTTTGTAACCAAAACAGTTTTTACAATTGTTTGTAATGACTTTGATAATCATTGTAATGTATATGTGATAATAATAGTTGTGTAATAATTAATTAATCAATCTTGTCCCAATGACTCCTTTTAAATTACTATGCTGAGGAACACCGTCCCTCCGTTTTGTTTCAACCTTTTAATTTTTGTTCAAAGTAGTGTGAAAAGCAATCTTTTTTTTAAAGAGCAAAGTGCTCACGAAAGATGTAATTGTCAATTTCAGACTTATATCCCCCGCTTAGTCACTCAATTCCCCCGAATGTAGTACTCCAAACTTTGTTTTTTTATTTTATTTTTATTTTAACACCCAACCCCAGTTGAACCCAGTGTCAACCGGAGAAATGGTTCAACCATGGTTAATTCCTCTTTAGTACTATGGAACATAACCTCCATTTATGTTAAGTTGTGTTTTTTTATTTTTAAGTATAGTATATGTTTAGTTCATTATAGTTTATAATTGATTTCTATTTTCAACTTTTATATTTTTTATATTTTTTTATTCGATTAATAATGAGTAATTATCGTAGTCGAATTTAATTAATTGTGTGTCAAAATATCAAATAATTCAAATTCTATCAACATTCAACGAAAGAGTATAATTTTTCTACTTAACATGCAAAAATTATTAAACCTTTTTAATATTTTTTTTTATTATATAAAAATAATTTTTAATGAAAAATTTACCTGTAATTAGATTTTATAATAATTGACCTTGAGCTTAAAGGATTTTGTAATAATAATAATGATAATAATAATAATAATAATAATAATAATAACAATCACAATAATTGACTTAAACTTAAAAGATTTTATAACCCTAAACCATCTTAAATTATTATACATTATTTTTAAACTTTGTTCATTCAAAAACCTTCCAAATCCCAACCATACACACGCATGTATGCACACTATATATACTATATACATACAAACCTTATGCTAAAATCATTGAATATCACAATAAAACTATTTCATTACGTAAGTGCAAACTATGCTATTTAGTCTTAATCATTTTTGCGTTCTAATATATCTTGCTCATGCATTATTCAGTTACTTGAACAATCCAATCAGCTAATCTGTCCCTCGAAATTGTAAAATACACTTTGCACCTAATACACCCAAATACACATTAGACCACAGTTCTATACATCATCGATTACGTAATTCTATTTTTACCTACACTAGTCAATAAAAATTAGCTTATAGATTGTACGATTTACATTTTTCCCTTTTATCTACTCTATTCATTATGTACATAATTTATCCCACTGAAAAAATAAAATTTGGTAAAAAATTTTAACCATATCATTGTTTGTCTAACTTAATTGTTTGTCTAAAATTAAAGTTCTAATCTTTGAATTTTTTAAATATTTTGTAAGCAAGTGTCATTTTAAAGATTTGATACTCTGCATTGTACTCAACTACCCGAACTCGTTCTGTATAAAACTTGTATTGTAAAAAAGAATGTCGTCATCTAACTTGAATTAATTACGATGTTATTTTCTCATTGTATTGTATTAATGGTACCCTGTTACGATGTTATTTTCTCATTTGTATTGTATTAATTGTATTATATTATTGTATTAATACCATTTTGGAAGGGGAAACACTGTAAAAAGTGAACAATGAACAATTCCTATACCATCATTATATGGATTCATTGTCTTCATGCAGTACTTATGTTCGTATAGTTTTTATGTTCGAATGTCCATTTTTACATAAGAACCAAAATCGTATAACGCGAGTTTGGATAATAATTTTACTTGTAGCTTCCTATTTTTGTTCGTGTCACAACCCTACGATCTACCATATCTATGGTTAAGTCGTATCCATTTTCCATTGTTATAGAAGTTATTATAATTAATTATGAATTGTCTTGCATCTCACCCTCGACCCTAGATTATGCATACAAATTGCATGTAACAGGATTGGAACTCGTAGTTGTACTTCTTAGTCATTACTACACACTCTTTGTCTCTAATTCGTTCTTGTAAATCTTCCTAATAATGATTTGTACTATACGTAAAAATTCAATAACTAAGACGTCACATTTTCCCGTCATTAATTTCCCATCATTATATATCTAGTATTCAATGTATGAAAATTCTTTAACATCATAATAAAAACTGTACACTCTATAGAAGTCATTATTTATATGTTATGTAGTATAAACATTATTATTCAACCATATTCATCCATACGTCACGGTTTCCCGTTATTAATTCCCCTTGATCATTATCCTATATAAATTTTATTAAATATTCATTTTTTCTCGTGTCAATTCTATGGAATGCAAAACTTTAGGCAGTCGTTCGAAAACGCAAAAATATTTTTTTCATTTTTATTTTTAAGTGCGTTCACCCCTAAAGATATTCATAAATGCTTAGTAAGTTATTATCAAATTCCGCTCACGACGACAGATTCGAGCGCCTCAAAGATAAAATATCTCCGTTCGCTCTGATTCCAAATTTATAACATATTATAATATAATGTAACACGTTATGTTTTACATAAATCTATATCATGTGTGCCATGTACGTTGTATTATATTTCTAAACATCTTAAATGTATATTAATATGAAACACTGTAAAAACAAAACAAAGTTATAGTAACTGTTTAATTGTAATTAACTGTAATACTTTAATTTAATATAACGTAATGTACTTTAATGAAACTGTAATTAATAATAACTTGTAATGTACTTCAATGAAACTGTAATTAAATGTAATGATTTAATTTATAATGTAAGAATGTACGTTAATAGAACTGTAATGAACAATCATAAGCGAATGTGAAGTAATCCATAATTGTAATCGTAATTGTAATGAACCAAAATTAATACGTACACAGTCGTGTACTTAATTTGTACTTATGTGTACTATTACGAAATGATATCGCCTTCAGAAATGAAGATTCGGCAAAAATATACGATTAGTTTTTTATTTTTTTTTTTTATTATTTTAGTTGAAATTTTTCAAACCATCTGATCATGTGTTTAAAGGGGGGGAACTTAACCATCAACTGTCGTCCCCCAACATTTAGGTTTATATTATACATGTACTTGTAAAATTACAGCACTTCTTCATCAAGTCACTTCATTATAGCACTTCATTAGGACTCCTTGGTTAGCAGCCTTGCTGCGGGGAGGGGGCAGAGGCCCCTTGCCTCCTTAATATTTTTAGATTCCGGCCTGAGCCATGGTCGAAAGAGGTCGAACCTCTACCCTTGTAAATTCAGAGCACTAACTGTAAATTTTTAAGAAGTAAATTACAGCAAGAGAAAGTTTTTATATTTTCCTTCGAGCCTTGCTCTCTTCAGGAACTTAGTCAGTAAATCAGAGAAAGTATCAGAGTATTATAGAAAGAGAAGAATTAAAAATTGGCGACCCTTTGCCCAAATTAAGAGACAACCCAAGCACCATAGAAGATATTGGCATAACAGTCTATCGAGTCTGTAGCCAAGAGTTTAACAAGAGGCGACCGAAAAGAATTAGAATGTTATAGAAGAAATATCCGTTGCTTGCCTCCTAACTAGAACCCCCGTCGATTCTGAACCGACTCAGGGCCATAGACGGAGGGGTTAACATTGTGGCGACCCTGCCCGAGGATAAGAAGAAGAAGATATGGGATCTAAAATTCTGGCGACCCTTTACCAGGATAAGAAAAAGATTTTTAGAAGAAGATTTGTAGAAGAAGATTTTTAGAAGAAGATTTTAACAAGAAGATTATTTTAAAAAGAAGAAGATTTTAAGAAGAGGCCACTCTTTGGCCAAGATAGAAATTACCCTGCATCAGGATAAAAACAGTTGACCGGCGTGTCACGACTTCTTGTTCGTAACATCCACCCTTGAACCGGTGTGTCACGACTCCAAGTTCTCCACGCCTAGTTTTCATCCAAGAAGAAGTAGCCAGGAAGACGTCTTCAGGACACGTCTCAAGGATTTCCCATTAGAAAATTTTGTTAAGTACAGTTTGTTTTTTTAAGTAATTTATAAACATTTGAAAAGTCACTATTATTAACAGTTAATAATGAGTATCAAGTCAGAATTCACAAGAAACACAGTGAACATTCCATACACCAGTGATACATTTGTTTTTATTGAAACAGTAATTTTAACAGAGAGTTAATTGTAACAGAGCTAAATGTAACAGAGTTAATTGTAACAGAGAGTTAATTTCAAAGAGAGTTAATTTCAAAGAGAGTTAATTTCAAAGAGAGTTAATTTCAAAGAGAGTTAATTTCAAAGAGAGTTAATTTCAAAGAGAGTTAATTTCAAGAGAGTTAATTTCAGAGAGTTAATTTCAGAGTTATTTTCACTGTTATATTCAGTATAGAATAATTTTATTTTATGTACCTTCCCGTACATTAGAGTGAAATGTTGTTTACATTTTATATTTTTGTTTGCAAATTTTTTTCAAATTATTGAATTGAATTGACTTGCAATTAAGAGAGAGAGAGTTTATAGAGAGTTTATAGATTTAGAGAGATACTTGAAGTCAGTTTTGAAGTCAGTTTTAAAGTCAGAAGGTTGCACCAAGAGGGTCAACCAAAACAGAGGTTAATCGTCTACACTTGATAGAGATCAAGAGCAGTCATTTTCCATTTTCAGTTAATTTCAAGTTAGACAGTTTAAGTTATAGAGATACTTGATTGCATTTCAAGTAAGTCGGTTGCACCAAGAGGGTCAACCAAAACAGAGGTTAATCGTCTCCACTTGAATAGAGATCAAGTGCAGTCATTTTCCATTTTCAGTTAATTTCAAATCAGTTTTCAGTTTCGGTTGGTTGCATCCAAGAGGGACAACCAAACCCCAGAGATTTATAAGGATACTCGAAGTAGTTTCGAGTCAGTTTTAGTTGCAAATCAGTTTTCAGTTTCAGAAGGTTGCATCCAAGAGCGACAACCGCCCCAGAGATTTCAGAAGTATTCGAAGTCAGTTATATTCGAAGTCAGTTATATTCGAAGTCAGTTATATTCGAAGTCAGTTATATTCGAAGTCAGTTATATTCGAAGTCAGTTATATTCGAAGTCAGTTTTATTCGAAGACAGTTTTATTCGAAGTCAGTTTTAAGTCCCAAGTCATTTCAATGCAGTCAATTGAATTCAACTTTCTCTTTGTAGTTTAAGAGAAATTAATTTAAGAAAATGTAATTTAAGAATTTAATTCAACCTTTTTTTTGTGTTGTAAAAGAGAATTTAATTCAACCTGAATTGACCGGGTTGCGTCTTTAGTTAACCTTTCTTTGTTTTGTTGTGAGAAGGAAATTGACCGATTTGTCTTTTCTTTTCATGCCAGTTTTGCGTATATAAATATATAGGTAAAATGACATTGTATTGTTTGTAACCAAAACAGTTTTTTACAATTGTTTGTAATGACTTTGATAATCATTGTAATGTATATGTGATAATAATAGTTGTGTAATAATTAATTAATCAATCTTGTCCCAATGACTCCTTTTAAATTACTATGCTGAGGAACATACCGTCCCTCCGTTTTGTTTAAACCCTTTTAATTTTTGTTCAAAGTAGTGTGACAAGCAATCTTTTTTTTAAAGAGCAAAGTTCTCACGAAAGATGTAATTGTCAATTTCAGACTTATAGCCCCCGCTTAGTCACTCAATTCCCCCGAATGTAGTACTCCAAACTTTGTTTTTTATTTTATTTTTATTTTAACACCCCTAACCCCAGTTGAACCCAGTGTCAACCGAAGAAATGGTTCAACCATGGTTAATTCCTCTTTAGTACTATGGAACATAACCTCCATTTATGTTAAGTTGTGTTTTTTTATTTTTAAGTAGAGTATATGTTTAGTTCATTATAGTTTATAATTGATTTCTATTTTAAACTTTTATATTTTTTATATTTTTTTATTCGATTAATAATGAGTAATTATCGTAGTCGAATTTAATTAATTGTGTGTCAAAATATCAAATAATTCAAATTCTATCAACATTCAACGAAAGAGTATAATTTTTCTACTTAACATGCAAAAATTATTAAACCTTTTTAATATTTTTTTTTATTATATAAAAATAATTTTTAATTAAAAATTTACCCTTAATTAGATTTTATAATAATTGACCTTGAGCTTAAAGGATTTTGTAATAATAATAATGATAATAATAATAATAATAATAATAATAATAATAACAACCACAATAATTGACTTAAACTTAAAAGATTTTATAACCCTAAACCCATCTTAAATTATTATACATTATTTTTAAACTTTGTTCATTCAAAAACCTTCCAAATCCCTACACATACACACGCTTGTATGCACACTATATATACTATATACATACAAACCTTATGCTAAAATCATTGAATATCACAATAAAACTATTTCATTACGTAAGTGCAAACTATGCTATTTAGTCTTAATCATTTTTGTTTTCTAATATATCTTGCTCATGCATTTATTCAGTTACTTGAACAATCCAATCAGCTAATCTGTCCCTCGAAATTGTAAAATACACACTTTGCACCTAATACACCCAAATACACACTAGACCACAGTTCTATACATCATCGATTACGTAATTCTATTTTTACCTACACTAGTCAATAAAAATTAGCTTATAGATTGTACGATTTACATTTTTCCCTTTTATCTACTCTATTCATTATGTACATAATTTATCCCAAAGAAAAAAATAAAATTTGGTAAAAAATTTTAACCATATCATTGTTTGTCTAACTTAATTGTTTGTCTAAAATTAAAGTTCTAATCTTTGAATTTTTTTTATATTTTGTAAGCAAGTGTCATTTTAAAGATTTGATACTCTGCATTGTACTCAACTACCCGAACTCGTTCTGTATAAAACTTGTATTGTAAAAAACAATGTCGTCATCTAAGTTGAATTAATTACGATGTTATTTTCTCATTGTATTGTATTAATGGTACCTGTTAGGATGTTATTTTCTCATTTGTATTGTATTAATTGTATTATATTATTGTATTAATACCATTTTGGAAGGGGAAACACTGTAAAAAGTGAACAATGAACAATTCCTATACCATCATTATATGGATTCATTGTCTTCATGCAGTACTTATGTTCGTATAGTTTTTATGTTCGAATGTCCATTTTTACATAAGAACCAAAATCGCTTAACGCGAGTTTGGATAATAATTTTACTTGTAGCTTCCTATTTTTGTTCGTGTCACAACCCTACGATCTACCATATCTATGGTTTAGTCGTATCCATTTTCCATTGTTATAGAAGTTATTATAATTAATTATGAATTGTCTTGCATCTCACCCTCGACCCTAGATTATGCATACACATTGCATGTAACAGGATTGGAACCCGTAGTTGTACTTCTTAGTCATTACTACCCACTCTTTGTCTTTAATTCGTTCTTGTAAATCTTCCTAATAATGATTTGTACTATACGTAAAAATTCAATAACTATGACGTCACATTTTCCCGTCATTAATTTCCCTTCATTATATATCTAGTATTCAATGTATGAAAATTCTTTAACATCATAATAAAAACTGTACACTCTATAGAAGTCATTATTTATATGTTATGTATAGGGCAGTCAAAAGTTGACCGAAAAAATTAAGAAAGTTGACCTTACGAATTGAAAAAATTGACTTATAAAGTTGCCTTTACTTTCAATAATAAAAACGATACTTTAATTACTTATTCTTGCTCTTCTACATCAGTTGACCGATTGTGGTAAATTATGAAGTATTTGCCGACATTTTCTGGCAAAAAATTGCGATCCTTACTTAATAATTTATTAAGCATGGAGAAAGATCTCTCTACAGCGGCAGTTGTTGGTTGACATTGCAAAAGCTGACCATAAACTGTTGGTGAGATTTCAGGTCTACTGAGGTTAATTATTTCACAAATACCATTTGTCTTGAGTCTTGTTTCAATGTATTGTTTGACTGAACACATATCTTCGCCAAGGTTGATAGAAGAAATGGTTTCATATGCCTCTCTAATGGTGCAATCAGATGCTTCCATCCTAGTCACTAAGCTAGCAATCAAACTATAATTCATTTTGATTGACATTAGTTGCTTTGGCAGTTTTCATTAGCAACACTCTCTTTAGCCTTCTGAACAATGATTCCTTCATCTTCAAAATTTTCCACAATTGTCTTCACATTTGGAAAATTGTCTGCATAATAAAAAGCAGCGTTCAGCCAGCTTGCCCAATGTGTTACAATCGGTTCTGGAGGAGTTCCTATTTCAGCAAACAATTCCTTCCTTCCAATTTTTAGTTATTTTAATTATTTATTCCAAAAAATTGACTTTATTTACCTTATTGCTATTTTTTGACCTAACAGGTAAAAGTTGACTTTTGGTTGACCTATTAACTTTGGTAATATACCCCCTACAGGTGTTTTTATTGCATTTTCAGTCGTTTCAGCGAAAAGTGCCCCATAGGAAACAATTTGACTTTATTGACTTTTGACCGCCCTAGTTATGTAGTATAAACATTATTATTCAACCATATTCATCCATACGTCACGTTTTCCCGTCATTATATTAATTCCCCTTGATCATTATCCTATATAAATTTTATTAAATATTCATTTTTTCTCGTGTCAATTCTATGGAATGCAAAACTTTAGGCAGTCGTTCGAAAACGCAAAAATATTTTTTTCATTTTTATTTTTAAGTGCGTTCACCCCTAAAGATATTCATAAATGCTTAGTAAGTTATTATCAAATTCCGCTCACGACGACAGATTCGAGCGCCTCAAAGATAAAATATCTCCGTTCGCTCTGATTCCAAATTTATAACATATTACAATATAATGTAACACGTTATGTTTTATATAAATCTATATCATGTGTGCCATGTACGTTGTATTATATTTCTAAACATCTTAATTGTCTATTAATATGAAACACTGTAAAAACAAAACAAAGTTATAGTAACTGTTTAATTGTAATTAACTGTAATATTTTAATTTAATATAACGTAATGTACTTTAATGAAACTGTAATTAATAATAACTTGTAATGTACTTCAATGAAACTGTAATTAAATGTAATGATTTAATTTATAATGTAAGAATGTACGTTAATAGAACTGTAATGAACAATCATAAGCGAATGTGAAGTAATCCATAATTGTAATCGTAATTGTAATGAACCAAAATTAATACGTACACAGTCGTGTACTTAATTTGTACTTATGTGTACTATTACGAAATGATATCGCCTTCAGAAATGAAGATTCGGCAAAAATATACGATTAGTTTTTATTTTTATTTTTTTAATTATTTTTAGTTGAAATTTTTCAAACCATCTGATCATGTGTTTAAAAGGGGGGGAACTTAACCTTCAACTGTCGTCCCCCAACATTTAGGTTTATATTATACATGTACTTGTAAAATTACAGCACTTCTTCATCAAGTCACTTCATTATAGCACTTCATTAGGACTCCTTGGTTAGCAGCCTTGCTGCGGGGAGGGGGCAGAGGCCCCTTGCCTCCTTAATATTTTTAGATTCCGGCCTGAGCCATGGTCGAAAGAGGTCGAACCTCTACCCTTGTAAATTCAGAGCACTAACTGTAAATTTTTAAGAAGTAAATTACAGCAAGAGAAAGTTTTTATATTTTCCTTCGAGCCTTGCTCTCTTCAGGAACTTAGTCAGTAAATCAGAGAAAGTATCAGAGTATTATAGAAAGAGAAGAATTAAAAATTGGCGACCCTTTGCCCAAATTAAGAGACAACCCAAGCACCATAGAAGATATTGGCATAACAGTCTGGCGAGTCTGTAGCCAAGAGTTTAACAAGAGGCGACCGAAAAGAATTAGAATGTTATAGAAGAAATATCCGTTGCTTGCCTCCTAACTAGAACCCACGTCGATTCTGAACCGACTCAGGGCCATAGACGGAGGGGTTAACATTGTGGCGACCCTGCCCGAGGATAAGAAGAAGAAGATATGGGATCTAAAATTCTGGCGACCCTTTACCAGGATAAGAAAAAGATTTTTAGAAGAAGATTTGTAGAAGAAGATTTTTAGAAGAAGATTTTAACAAGAAGATTATTTTAAGAAGAAGAAGATTTTAAGAAGAGGCCACTCTTTGGCCAAGATAGAAATTACCCTGCATCAGGATAAAACAGTTGACCGGCGTGTCACGACTTCTTGTTCGTAACATCCACCCTTGAACCGGTGTGTCACGACTCCAAGTTCTCCACGCCTAGTTTTCATCCAAGAAGAAGTAGCCAGGAAGACGTCTTCAGGACACGTCTCAAGGATTTCCCCATAGAAAATTTTGTTAAGTACAGTTTGTTTTTTTAAGTAATTTATAAACATTTGAAAAGTCACTATTATTAACAGTTAATAATGAGTATCAAGTCAGAATTCACAAGAAACACAGTGAACATTCCATACACCAGTGATACATTTGTTTTTATTGAAACAGTAATTTTAACAGAGAGTTAATTGTAACAGAGCTAAATGTAACAGAGAGTTAATTGTAACAGAGAGTTAATTTCAAAGAGAGTTAATTTCAAAGAGAGTTAATTTCAAAGAGAGTTAATTTCAAAGAGAGTTAATTTCAAAGAGAGTTAATTTCAAGTTAATTTCAGAGAGGTAATTTCAGAGTTATTTTCACTGTTATATTCAGTATAGAATAATTTTATTTTATGTACCTTCCCGTACATTAGAGTGAAATGTTGTTTACATTTTATATTTTTGTTTGCAAATTTTTTTCAAATTATTGAATTGAATTGACTTGCAAATTAAGAGAGAGAGAGTTTATAGAGAGTTTATAGATTTCGAGAGATACTTGAAGTCAGTTTTGAAGTCAGTTTTAAAGTCAGAAGGTTGCACCAAGAGGGTCAACCAAAACAGAGGTTAATCGTCTCCACTTGAATAGAGATCAAGTGCAGTCATTTTCCATTTTCAGTTAATTTCAAATCAGTTTTCAGTTTCGGTTGGTTGCATCCAAGAGGGACAACCAAACCCCAGAGATTTATAAGGATACTCGAAGTAGTTTCGAGTCAGTTTTAGTTGCAAATCAGTTTTCAGTTTCAGAAGGTTGCATCCAAGAGGGACAACCGCCCCAGAGATTTCAGAAGTATTCGAAGTCAGTTATATTCGAAGTCAGTTATATTCGAAGTCAGTTTTATTCGAAGACAGTTTTATTTGATGTCAGTTTTAAGTCCCAAGTCATTTCAATGCAGTCAATTGAATTCAACTTTCTCTTTGTAGTTTAAGAGAATTTAATTTAAGAAAATGTAATTTAAGAATTTAATTCAACCTTTTTTTTGTGTTGTAAAAGAGAATTTAATTCAACCTGAATTGACCGGGTTGCGTCTTTAGTTAACCTTTCTTTCTTTTGTTGTGAGAAGGAAATTGACCGATTTGTCTTTTCTTTTCATGCCAGTTTTGCGTATATAAATATATAGGTAAAATGACATTGTATTGTTTGTAACCAAAACAGTTTTTACAATTGTTTGTAATGACTTTGATAATCATTGTAATGTATATGTGATAATAATAGTTGTGTAATAATTAATTAATCAATCTTGTCCCAATGACTCCTTTTAAATTAGTATGCTGAGGAACATACCGTCCCTCCGTTTTGTTTCAACTCTTTTAATTTTTGTTCAAAGTATGTGACAAGCAATCTTTTTTTTAAAGAGCAAAGTTCTCACGAAAGATGTAATTGTCAATTTCAGACTTATAGCCCCCGCTTAGTCACTCAATTCCCCCGAATGTAGTACTCCAAACTTTGTTTTTTATTTTATTTTTATTTTAACACCCCTAACCCCAGTTGAACCCAGTGTCAACCGGAGAAATGGTTCAACCATGGTTAATTCCTCTTTAGTACTATGGAACATAACCTCCATTTATGTTAAGTTGTGTTTTTTTATTTTTAAGTATAGTATATGTTTAGTTCATTATAGTTTATAATTGATTTCTATTTTCAACTTTTATATTTTTTATATTTTTTTATTCGATTAATAATGAGTAATTATCGTAGTCGAATTTAATTAATTGTGTGTCAAAATATCAAATAATTCCAATTCTATCAACATTCAACGAAAGAGTATAATTTTTCTACTTAACATGCAAAAATTATTAAACCTTTTTAATATTTTTTTTTATTATATAAAAATAATTTTTAATTAAAAATTTACCTGTAATTAGATTTTATAATAATTGACCTTGAACTTAAAGAATTTTGTAATAATAATAATGATAATAATAATAATAATAATAATAATAATAACAATCACAATAATTGACTTAAACTTAAAAGATTTTATAACCCTAAACCCATCTTAAATTATTATACATTATTTTTAAACTTTGTTCATTCAAAAACCTTCCAAATCCATACACATACACACGCATGTATGCACACTATATATACTATATACATACAAACCTTATGCTAAAATCATTGAATATCACAATAAAACTATTTCATTACGTAAGTGCAAACTATGCTATTTAGTCTTAATCATGTTTGCTTTCTAATATATCTTGCTCATGCATTTATTCAGTTACTTGAACAATCCAATCAGCTAATCTGTCCCTCGAAATTGTAAAATACACAATTTGCACCTAATACACCCAAATACACACTAGACCACAGTTCTATACATCATCGATTACGTAATTCTATTTTTACCTACACTAGTCAATAAAAATTAGCTTATAGATTGTACGATTTACATTTTTCCCTTTTATCTACTCTATTCATTATGTACATAATTTATCCCAAAGAAAAAAATAAAATTTGGTAAAAAATTTTAACCATGTCATTGTTTGTCTAACTTAATTGTTTGTCTAAAATTAAAGTTCTAATCTTTGAATTTTTTTTATATTTTGTAAGCAAGTGTCATTTTAAAGATTTGATACTCTGCATTGTACTCAACTACCCGAACTCGTTCTGTATAAAACTTGTATTGTAAAAAAGAATGTCGTCATCTAACTTGAATTACTTACGATGTTATTTTCTCATTGTATTGTGTTAATGGTACCCTGTTAGGATGTTATTTTCTCATTTGTATTGTATTAATTGTATTATATTATTGTATTAATACCATTTTGGAAGGGGAAACACTGTAAAAAGTGAACAATGAACAATTCCTATACCATCATTATATGGATTCATTGTCTTCATGCAGTACTTATGTTCGTATAGTTTTTATGTTCGAATGTCCATTTTTACATAAGAACCAAAATCGCTTAACGCGAGTTTGGATAATAATTTTACTTGTAGCTTCCTATTTTTGTTCGTGTCACAACCCTACGATCTACCATATCTATGGTTTAGTCGTATCCATTTTCCATTGTTATAGAAGTTATTATAATTAATTATGAATTGTCTTGCATCTCACCCTCGACCCTAGATTATGCATACACATTGCATGTAACAGGATTGGAACCCGTAGTTGTACTTCTTAGTCATTACTACCCACTCTTTGTCTCTAATTCGTTCTTGTAAATCTTCCTAATAATGATTTGTACTATACGTAAAAATTCAATAACTATGACGTCACATTTTCCCGTCATTAATTTCCCTTCATTATATATCTAGTATTCAATGTATGAAAATTCTTTAACATCATAATAAAAACTGTACACTCTATAGAAGTCATTATTTATATGTTATGTAGTATAAACATTATTATTCAACCATATTCATCCATACGTCACGTTTTCCCGTCATTAATTCCCCTTGATCATTATCCTATATAAATTTTATTAAATATTCATTTTTTCTCGTGTCAATTCTATGGAATGCAAAACTTTAGGCAGTCGTTCGAAAACGCAAAAATATTTTTTTCATTTTTATTTTTAAGTGCGTTCACCCCTAAAGATATTCATAAATGCTTAGTAAGTTATTATCAAATTCCGCTCACGACGACAGATTCGAGCGCCTCAAAGATAAAATATCTCCGTTCGCTCTGATTCCAAATTTATAACATATTATAATATAATGTAACACGTTATGTTTTATATAAATCTATATCATGTGTGCCATGTACGTTGTATTATATTTCTAAACATCTTAATTGTCTATTAATATGAAACACTGTAAAAACAAAACAAAGTTATAGTAACTGTTTAATTGTAATTAACTGTAATACTTTAATTTAATATAACGTAATGTACTTTAATGAAACTGTAATTAATAATAACTTGTAATGTACTTCAATGAAACTGTAATTAAATGTAATGATTTAATTTATAATGTAAGAATGTACGTTAATAGAACTGTAATGAACAATCATAAGCGAATGTGAAGTAATCCATAATTGTAATCGTAATTGTAATGAACCAAAATTAATACGTACACAGTCGTGTACTTAATTTGTACTTATGTGTACTATTACGAAATGATATCGCCTTCAGAAATGAAGATTCGGCAAAAATATACGATTAGTTTTTATTTTTATTTTTTTAATTATTTTTAGTTGAAATTTTTCAAACCATCTGATCATGTGTTTAAAAGGGGGGGAACTTAACCTTCAACTGTCGTCCCCAACATTTAGGTTTATATTATACATGTACTTGTAAAATTACAGCACTTCTTCATCAAGTCACTTCATTATAGCACTTCATTAGGACTCCTTGGTTAGCAGCCTTGCTGCGGGGAGGGGGCAGAGGCCCCTTGCCTCCTTAATATTTTTAGATTCCGGCCTGAGCCATGGTCGAAAGAGGTCGAACCTCTACCCTTGTAAATTCAGAGCACTAACTGTAAATTTTTAAGAAGTAAATTACAGCAAGAGAAAGTTTTTATATTTTCCTTCGAGCCTTGCTCTCTTCAGGAACTTAGTCAGTAAATCAGAGAAAGTATCAGAGTATTATAGAAAGAGAAGAATTAAAAATTGGCGACCCTTTGCCCAAATTAAGAGACAACCCAAGCACCATAGAAGATATTGGCATAACAGTCTGGCGAGTCTGTAGCCAAGAGTTTAACAAGAGGCGACCGAAAAGAATTAGAATGTTATAGAAGAAATATCCGTTGCTTGCCTCCTAACTAGAACCCCCGTCGATTCTGAACCGACTCAGGGCCATAGACGGAGGGGTTAACATTGTGGCGACCCTGCCCCAGGATAAGAAGAAGAAGATATGGGGTCTAAAAGTCTGGCGACCCTTTACCAGGATAAGAAAAAGATTTTTAGAAGAAGATTTGTAGAAGAAGATTTGTAGAAGAAGATTTTTAGAAGGATTTTAACAAGAAGATTATTTTAAGAAGAAGATTTTAAGAAGAGGCCACTCTTTGGCCAAGATAGAAATTACCCTGCATCAGGATAAAACAGTTGACCGGCGTGTCACGACTTCTTGTTCGTAACATCCACCCTTGAACCGGTGTGTCACGACTCCAAGTTCTCCACGCCTAGTTTTCATCCAAGAAGAAGTAGCCAGGAAGACGTCTTCAGGACACGTCTCAAGGATTTCCCCATAGAAAATTTTGTTAAGTACAGTTTGTTTTTTTAAGTAATTTATAAACATTTGAAAAGTCACTATTATTAACAGTTAATAATGAGTATCAAGTCAGAATTCACAAGAAACACAGTGAACATTCCATACACCAGTGATACATTTGTTTTTATTGAAACAGTAATTTTAACAGAGAGTTAATTGTAACAGAGCTAAATGTAACAGAGTTAATTGTAACAGAGAGTTAATTTCAAAGAGAGTTAATTTCAAAGAGAGTTAATTTCAAAGAGAGTTAATTTCAAAGAGAGTTAATTTCAAAGAGAGTTAATTTCAAGAGAGTTAATTTCAGAGAGTTAATTTCAGAGTTATTTTCACTGTTATATTCAGTATAGAATAATTTTATTTTATGTACCTTCCCGTACATTAGAGTGAAATGTTGTTTACATTTTATATTTTTGTTTGCAAATTTTTTTCAAATTATTGAATTGAATTGACTTGCAAATTAAGAGAGAGAGAGAGTTTATAGAGAGTTTATAGATTTAGAGAGATACTTGAAGTCAGTTTTGAAGTCAGTTTTAAAGTCAGAAGGTTGCACCAAGAGGGTCAACCAAAACAGAGGTTAATCGTCTCACTTGATAGAGATCAAGTAGCAGTCATTTTCCATTTTCAGTTAATTTCAAGTTAGACAGTTTAAGTTATAGAGATACTTGATTGCATTTCAAGTAAGTCGGTTGCACCAAGAGGGTCAACCAAAACAGAGGTTAATCGTCTCCACTTGAATAGAGATCAAGTGCAGTCATTTTCCATTTTCAGTTAATTTCAAATCAGTTTTCAGTTTCGGTTGGTTGCATCCAAGAGGGACAACCAAACCCCAGAGATTTATAAGGATACTCGAAGTAGTTTCGAGTCAGTTTTAGTTGCAAATCAGTTTTCAGTTTCAGAAGGTTGCATCCAAGAGGGACAACCGCCCCAGAGATTTCAGAAGTATTCGAAGTCAGTTATATTCGAAGTCAGTTATATTCGAAGTCAGTTATATTCGAAGTCAGTTATATTCGAAGTCAGTTATATTCGAAGTCAGTTATATTCGAAGTCAGTTTTATTCGAAGACAGTTTTATTCGAAGTCAGTTTTAAGTCCCAAGTCATTTCAATGCAGTCAATTGAATTCAACTTTCTCTTTGTAGTTTAAGAGAATTTAATTTAAGAAAATGTAATTTAAGAATTTAATTCAACCTTTTTTTTGTGTTGTAAAAGAGAATTTAATTCAACCTGAATTGACCGGGTTGCGTCTTTAGTTAACCTTTCTTTGTTTTGTTGTGAGAAGGAAATTGACCGATTTGTCTTTTCTTTTCATGCCAGTTTTGCGTATATAAATATATAGGTAAAATGACATTGTATTGTTTGTAACCAAAACAGTTTTTACAATTGTTTGTAATGACTTTGATAATCATTGTAATGTATATGTGATAATAATAGTTGTGTAATAATTAATTAATCAATCTTGTCCCAATGACTCCTTTTAAATTACTATGCTGAGGAACATACCGTCCCTCCGTTTTGTTTCAACTCTTTTAATTTTTGTTCAAAGTAGTGTGACAAGCAATCTTTTTTTTAAAGAGCAAAGTTCACGAAAGATGTAATTGTCAATTTCAGACTTATATCCCCCGCTTAGTCACTCAATTCCCCCGAATGTAGTACTCCAAACTTTGTTTTTTTATTTTATTTTTATTTTAACACCCCCAACCCCAGTTGAACCCAGTGTCAACCGGAGAAATGGTTCAACCATGGTTAATTCCTCTTTAGTACTATGGAACATAACCTCCATTTATGTTAAGTTGTGTTTTTTTATTTTTAAGTATAGTATATGTTTAGTTCATTATAGTTTATAATTGATTTCTATTTTAACTTTTATATTTTTTATATTTTTTTATTCGATTAATAATGAGTAATTATCGTAGTCGAATTTAATTAATTGTGTGTCAAAATATCAAATAATTCAAATTCTATCAACATTCAACGAAAGAGTATAATTTTTCTACTTAACATGCAAAAATTATTAAACCTTTTTAATATTTTTTTTATTATATAAAAATAATTTTTAATTAAAAATTTACCTGTAATTAGATTTTATAATAATTGACCTTGAGCTTAAAGGATTTTGTAATAATAATAATGATAATAATAATAATAATAATAATAATAATAACAATCACAATAATTGACTTAAACTTAAAAGATTTTATAACCCTAAACCCATCTTAAATTATTATACATTATTTTTAAACTTTGTTCATTCAAAAACCTTCCAAATCCCTACACATACACACGCATGTATGCACACTATATATACTATATACATACAAACCTTATGCTAAAATCATTGAATATCACAATAAAACTATTTCATTACGTAAGTGCAAACTATGCTATTTAGTCTTAATCATTTTTGCTTTCTAATATATCTTGCTCATGCATTTATTCAGTTACTTGAACAATCCAATCAGCTAATCTGTCCCTCGAAATTGTAAAATACACACTTTGCACCTAATACACCCAAATACACACTAGACCACAGTTCTATACATCATCGATTACGTAATTCTATTTTTACCTACACTAGTCAATAAAAATTAGCTTATAGATTGTACGATTTACATTTTTCCCTTTTATCTACTCTATTCATTATGTACATAATTTATCCCAAAGAAAAAAATAAAATTTGGTAAAAAATTTTAACCATATCATTGTTTGTCTAACTTAATTGTTTGTCTAAAATTAAAGTTCTAATCTTTGAATTTTTTTAATATTTTGTAAGCAAGTGTCATTTTAAAGATTTGATACTCTGCATTGTACTCAACTACCCGAACTCGTTCTGTATAAAACTTGTATTGTAAAAAAAATGTCGTCATCTAACTTGAATTACTTACGATGTTATTTTCTCATTGTATTGTATTAATGGTACCCTGTTAGGATGTTATTTTCTCATTTGTATTGTATTAATTGTATTATATTATTGTATTAATACCATTTTGGAAGGGGAAACACTGTAAAAAGTGAACAATGAACAATTCCTATACCATCATTATATGGATTCATTGTCTTCATGCAGTACTTATGTTCGTATAGTTTTTATGTTCGAATGTCCATTTTTACATAAGAACCAAAATCGCTTAACGCGAGTTTGGATAATAATTTTACTTGTAGCTTCCTATTTTTGTTCGTGTCACAACCCTACGATCTACCATATCTATGGTTTAGTCGTATCCATTTTCCATTGTTATAGAAGTTATTATAATTAATTATGAATTGTCTTGCATCTCACCCTCGACCCTAGATTATGCATACACATTGCATGTAACAGGATTGGAACCCGTAGTTGTACTTCTTAGTCATTACTACCCACTCTTTGTCTCTAATTCGTTCTTGTAAATCTTCCTAATAATGATTTGTACTATACGTAAAAATTCAATAACTATGACGTCACATTTTCCCGTCATTAATTTCCCTTCATTATATATCTAGTATTCAATGTATGAAAATTCTTTAACATCATAATAAAAACTGTACACTCTATAGAAGTCATTATTTATATGTTATGTAGTATAAACATTATTATTCAACCATATTCATCCATACGTCACGTTTTCCCGTCATTAATTCCCCTTGATCATTATCCTATATAAATTTTATTAAATATTCATTTTTTCTCGTGTCAATTCTATGGAATGCAAAACTTTAGGCAGTCGTTCGAAAACGCAAAAATATTTTTTTCATTTTTATTTTTAAGTGCGTTCACCCCTAAAGATATTCATAAATGCTTAGTAAGTTATTATCAAATTCCGCTCACGACGACAGATTCGAGCGCCTCAAAGATAAAATATCTCCGTTCGCTCTGATTCCAAATTTATAACATATTATAATATAATGTAACACGTTATGTTTTATATAAATCTATATCATGTGTGCCATGTACGTTGTATTATATTTCTAAACATCTTAATTGTCTATTAATATGAAACACTGTAAAAACAAAACAAAGTTATAGTAACTGTTTAATTGTAATTAACTGTAATACTTTAATTTAATATAACGTAATGTACTTTAATGAAACTGTAATTAATAATAACTTGTAATGTACTTCAATGAAACTGTAATTAAATGTAATGATTTAATTTATAATGTAAGAATGTACGTTAATAGAACTGTAATGAACAATCATAAGCGAATGTGAAGTAATCCATAATTGTAATCGTAATTGTAATGAACCAAAATTAATACGTACACAGTCGTGTACTTAATTTGTACTTATGTGTACTATTACGAAATGATATCGCCTTCAGAAATGAAGATTCGGCAAAAATATACGATTAGTTTTTATTTTTATTTTTTTATTATTTTTAGTTGAAATTTTTCAAACCATCTGATCATGTGTTTAAAAGGGGGGGAACTTAACCTTCAACTGTCGTCCCCCAACATTTAGGTTTATATTATACATGTACTTGTAAAATTACAGCACTTCTTCATCAAGTCACTTCATTATAGCACTTCATTAGGACTCCTTGGTTAGCAGCCTTGCTGCGGGGAGGGGGCAGAGGCCCCTTGCCTCCTTAATATTTTTAGATTCCGGCCTGAGCCATGGTCGAAAGAGGTCGAACCTCTACCCTTGTAAATTCAGAGCACTAACTGTAAATTTTTAAGAAGTAAATTACAGCAAGAGAAAGTTTTTATATTTTCCTTCGAGCCTTGCTCTCTTCAGGAACTTAGTCAGTAAATCAGAGAAAGTATCAGAGTATTATAGAAAGAGAAGAATTAAAAATTGGCGACCCTTTGCCCAAATTAAGAGACAACCCAAGCACCATAGAAGATATTGGCATAACAGTCTGGCGAGTCTGTAGCCAAGAGTTTAACAAGAGGCGACCGAAAAGAATTAGAATGTTATAGAAGAAATATCCGTTGCTTGCCTCCTAACTAGAACCCCCGTCGATTCTGAACCGACTCAGGGCCATAGACGGAGGG
>JAJOZX010021711.1:0-17500 GCA_023014485.1 Bathynomus jamesi
TTCATTTGTTATAGAATTTATTATAATTAATTATGGTTGTCTTGCATCTCACCCTCGACCCTAGATTATGCATACACATTGCATATAACAGGATTGGAACCCGTAGTTGTACTTCTTAGTCATTAATACCCACTCTTTGTCTCTAATTCGTTCTTGTAAATCTTCCTAATAATGATTTGTACTATACGTACAAATTCAATAACTATGACGTCACATTTTCCCTTCATCATATCTCCAGTATTCAATGTATGAAAATTCTTTAACATCATAATAAAAACTATACACTCTATGGAAGTCATTATTTATATGTTATGTAGTATAAATATAACTATTATTCGACCATATCCCCCACCCCCCCATACGTCCATATCTTATCTTGACCATTATCCTATGTCAATTTTATTAAATATTCATTTTGCTCGTGAAACGCAAAACTTTATGCATTCGTTCGAAAACGCGCAAATACGTTCTCGTACTATTTTTTTATTATTTTTTTTCAAGTGCGTTCACCCCTCACAAGATATTCATAAATGCTTAGGTAAGTGGTCAAATTCGCTGATCACAGCAAAGTCGAACGCTTCTGAGATAAAAATCTCCTCTCGCTCTGATCCAAATTTATAACATAATTTATATACAACATAATATGTTATATTATCTCGTATGTGCCCATGTACTTGTGTTGTACTAATAACCATATATAAATATAAAAAAACACTGTAAGAATGGTAACGACGTAATGTACTTCAATGAAACTGTAATTGAATGTAATGACTTAATATATAATGTAAGAATGTACTTTAATAGAACTGTAATGGACAATCATAAGCGAATGTGAAGTAATCCATAATCGCAATCATAATTGTAATAGGCCAAAACGAAAATGTGCTCAGTGGTGTACTTAAATTGTACTTATGTACTACTACGAAATGATATCGCCTTCAGAAATGAAGACTCAGCAAAAAAATACGATTAGTTTTTTTTATTTTTTTAAATTTTTATTTGGAATCTTTCAAACATCTGATCATGTGTTTAAAAGGGGGAACTTAACCTTCAATTTCCTTCCCCCAACATTTAGGCTTATATGATACATGTATTTGTAAAATGAACTTCACTTCATTACGAGACTCTTCTTTGGTCACTGCTACGAGACTCCCTTGTTAGCAGCGTCGCTGCGAGGAGGGGGCAGAGGCCCCTTGCCTCCTTAACTTTTTTTAGATTTCGGCCTGAGCTATGGTCGAAAGAGGTCGAACCTCTACCCCTGTAAATTCAGAGCACGACCTGTACATTTTTAGAAGTAAACTACAGTAAAAGAAGTTTTTTTATCTTTTCCTTCGAGCCTTGTTCTCTTCAGGAATTTAGTCAGTAAAGTCGATAAGTTTAGTACCAAGAGAAAGTATCAGAGTATTATAGAAAGAGAAGAATTAACGACTGTCGACCCTATAGCGAGAGAAAAGAATTAGAATGTTATAGAAGAAAAGTATCGCGAGAAGAAATATCCGTTGCTGCCTCCCAATTAGAACCCCCGTCGACTCCGAACCACCCCAGGGCCATAGACGGAGGTTTTATATATATATATAATTTTTCATGTATTCTAATACAAACGTTTTCATTTCAGGTTTTGAAACTATACGGTTGGGAGCCATCTTATGAGGAAGATGTTATGGGCGCAAGACGCAAAGAAGTAAAGGTATTGAAGAAAGCTGCTTGGATATCTGCTGGAACAGCATTCATCTGGACATGCACTCAGTTCATGGTTAGTGAAACACCACCAATTTACTTTTAATCCCAATTATGCAATAGTTATTTATCAAAATGCAATTAAGGTTGTATAGTAAACGTAATTAAAGATCCACTTAAACACGAAGGATTAATCTAAGTGGAAAATAAAGGTAACTCATAATGCTTGCTTCGAGTCAAAAGAACACTGTAAAAATGTAGGACCACTAAAACTGATTGAAAGTCATTACCATCTTTTATAAGGAACCTATGCCATATATACTGTATATCGTTCTTTCATTGGGATTTTTTTTAAATTTACTCTAACATATTGTAAATACCAAATTTCGGCTATTTACTCGCATTCAACCGATATTAATATACGCTTAGGCCTTAGGAACTCTTCTTAAATGACTAATTTGATGACTTAACAACTGAAGGGTCTAGGTGAAAAGGGGATAAACCACATTTATATATTTTTGGAGAGATAGATCTATTTTAAATATTCCCAACTCTTGGAGCGGGGGGGGGGGGGGGGGGGGTGAGACATTGGAATAAGAGGACTTCAATTGCGCACGAAAGTTTCCAAAGTATCAGGTCATCCCATAAGTAATGTTTTTTAGATCGGAATTTGAAGGACAAAAAAAACTCAACTAAAACTTTTTAATCTAGTATATATTTTTCATCGGAATCAATGGCACTCTGCCAACGTCCTACAAGCTTTTCAATGCCATGTTTATAAAATTCAGGCGGTTTTGAGGCAAAAAACGTACAAAGACTGGTGTGCAGGTCATCTAAACAAGTATACTGTTTCTCGTCAAGATAGTTTTGCAGACTCCTGAAGAGATGATAATCTGAAGGCACAAGGTCTGGAGAATATGGAGGATGTGGAAGTTTTTCCCACCCAAGAGCCTCAATTTTTGCAGAAGTGATCCGAGCAGTATGAGGACGTGCGTTGTCGTGGTGGAACATGATTCCTTTCCGATTAACCAAAGAAGGTCTCTTCTTTTAGTGCAGTGTTCAATCGATCCAGTTGTTGACAGTAGACTTGAGCGGTGATTGTTTGGTTGTGTGGTAAGGTTTCAAAGTGTATTACACCACCTTTATCCCACCAAACACTAAGCAACACCTTCCGAGGGTGAAGATTTGGTTTTGGCTGTGGTGTTGCTGGTTCTCTGGCACAAACCCACTGTCGACGGCGCTTAACAGCCTGGTACAGTATCCACTTTTCATCACCAGTCACTAAACGGTGCAAAAACGGATCTTGGAGTTCACGGGAATGAAGAGCTTTGCTAATGTTTACCCGCACCCTCAGATTGTCGACCGACAATTCATGTGGCACCCATTTTCCTAACTTAGGCACTTTCCCGAGTTGTTGCAAATGTCGATGGGTGGTGGACGGGGATGAATTGAGTTTCTGGGCTAATTCTTCGACAGTTGTTGAAGAGTCTTCTTCAAGTGCGCCTAACAGCAGGGCGTCCAGAGCGTGCTGCATCTGTCAAACAGCAGTCACCATTCCTAAACTTTTGAAACCATCTTTGACATTTCCTCACATGCAGAATATCGTTGCCATAAACGTCCTGAATGTTTCGCGTTGCTTCAGTAGCACTATTCCCTTTTTTGAACTCGTAAAGCTTTATATGCCTGATATGCTCTTCTGATACCGCCATGTTTATGAGGGGTTCACATAACCCAAAACACACGTCTTCACTGGTCAAGGTCTGTAAAGTATGTAGCGAAACACGATAGATCTCCTCTTAGATATAACCTTCGGAAAATTTATGCTTAAACCGAGTAGGACTAGTTTAAACTTAAACTATCATAAAAAACGACATTACTTATGGGATGACCTGATATCTTAAAACGTATGATAGAGTGGTCACTATTCCCTAATGACTTTCGTGCTGCTAGTTCTCTAATAACTTCATAATCATTAGACTGAACCAAATTTACGATTTCTTGATCTTTAGTTGGTTTATCTATAAAATGTATTAGAACGTTATCATTACAGCGCAAGTTGAGGAAGTTGCCTTCCCTATTATTTTCTTCGAAATAGTTCTCGTCTATATGAGGCAGGTTGAAATCTCCCATAATTAATGTTTTATCATGCATCATTTTTTTATTTCCTGAACCATACAATCGTCTTCCTGCGTCTGGTTTGGAGTCCCGTAAAATACTTCTATCCGAATGTACTCTTTATTCGATACATAAATAATAACCCACACTGATTTTACCCTCCTTTATGATTTAAATACTCACCACTATACTCTCATTCCTGTGAGCTCTTTTAATTAAATACACAAAATTTTTGCAAGAGTTATCGCATATAAAGTAATGAAAGTGGACCTTCGAAAGTAATCAAATGGGATTGAAAAAGTTTATCAAAGAAATGGTTCTTGTAAATCTTTGGTAGAACTTTACTCGCATGGATGATTTTGCCACGTTTTCCACTCGGCCATGAGGCGTTATAAAAATATCAGAAAAATGGAATCTAGACACAAAGGAAAGTGTAATAGGTACGTAAAACATAGGACATTATTAACCTTAATTAAATAACATGTTCAATGTAATCGCCATTTTTTCTAACACAGTATTCAACTTGACACAAATGTTTGACATAATTTTTGGAAACGGCTCAACTGGGATGTTATTGATTACCTCATAGACCTTGGTCTTTAGGTGTTCAAGTATCTTAGGCTCGGGAGAATAGATCCTGTCTTCAGTGGTGTATTCTGTGTTATCGGGTTTACTGGCGATGAACAACCTCGGAGAATAAAAAGTTTTTTAGTAAACATTAAAACATTATTTAAAAAGCTCGTCAAACAATAATCACTGCAGTTTTGAGAGCGGATGAAATAATGATGATATTAGATGAGCCACAGCCACGGTTGATCGCAGTAATTGTGCAAATACCGAAGGCTATCGTGATGATGATGCAGTGGCATGATGTAGTGGCATGACGCAGGGGATATCAGCAAATCAGCGAGCGACAACAGCTGGCTTGTTTATCGCTCATTTCTGAGAGTACTCTGGGCTGTTACAGAGTTGCCAGGTCCTTGCCAGGTCCGCGGTTTTCCCGCACAATTGGGCTAGTTTTGACAATGAGTTGTGGGAGAAAATTGTCAGCAGCGGGTTGCTGGTTTTTGGGCTATATTAACTGCAGTTGGGCTTCTCATTGGGCTATTTATCGATGAGCGTCTGAGAATCAAAATTTCCTCCTTGTCCTTGTGTTCAGGTTTTACACATTCTGCGTTCAATTGTGTTTAGGGGTTCGGTGTTAATTTGCCTAAGGTGAACTTGTTCTGGTCATCAATAGACTTAACTCTGGGTAAATGGGCAAAATATTGCAAGCGCTATAACAGAGTGGGAAAAAGAAAAAAAAGAGACTGAATTACTAGTGTTCCGGGTGACGAAACAAAAGCTGCTTGCAGTGTGCAAAAGTGAGATAAGAGTTCACCACGGTGACTTAATTGCCCATTCTGCAACTGAAAAACACGAAGAATATTGCTCCATTTTCAAATGCAAGAACCACCGGAAGCAGCATTAATGAACGATGCAGAGATTTTTTGCTGTAACTGATAAGACAAATGCACAGGAGACTACCTACAAATATACACCTTTTACAGAGTGTAAATGCACTATCTCCCGAGACTGTGCTTGGTGTGCGAAAGCTAAATTACTAGATCTCAGTTTTTTGAAATTGTACAATGGAGATTTAGGTAATTTGGAGGAGCAATAGCACAAGCTCGGGAGCGTAGATTGGGAGCAGAAACTCGCTCCCAATGAATTTTGGATGGAAGTATATCATCACAAAGATGCGGCAGATCATGATTTCAAAGATCTTGGTAATTTTGCATTGCCATTGATCTCAATGCCTTTGAGCAATGCAACCGCAGAGAGTTTTTTCGCCAATGAATCTTGTGAAAAATAATATTCGGAACGGAATGCAGCAAAGGACACTTGAAAATACAATGCATGTACGTGCCTACATGGCAAAACATGGTATATGCTGCAACGAATATATCCTGATAAAGCAACATACACAGTTTAATCAGGATATGTGCAAAACCTTCATTACAGTTGAAAATGATGATGTCGTTGTTGACGTAAATAGAATTTAGAGTCGACACCATCTTTCTCATGAGTAAATATTTTTTTTATTTCTCCTCATACAAGAGATCTCACCAATGCAGTGTAGAGCTGTATGATGACTTCTACAGATCTACAGAAGCTAAGGTTAACAAAGACCCTAAGATCCACTCTAAGGTTAGCCCGAGAGAAAAGAAAGAGCAGGGGGTTAAAAAGGAGAATAAGGGGTTAAGTAAGTAACAAAACCTGTCATTCGTGGGTTAACATTCATTCAGAAAAAGAGAAAGAAAGACTCACCATCTATCATCCGCCGGCCACTGCCGACAAGTCGGAAAAATAGTCAAAGAGAATAGGAAAGGGGTGAAAGATGAAAATAAGTAAAATAAGAACGCTTACAAACCATGCAAACACAGTCTTAACTCAAACACTATCATACCATGCAAACTACAGACATGCAAGTAAAGAGAGGATAAGAAAAAGGAAAAAAGAAAAATTAGGAAGAGTATAACAAAAAGTGGGTTAGATTATGCTACGAGCTACGTCTACGTTCGTGTCAGTCTAATTTTTTTTTTAATAATTTTATTGCCGGCATATCACACGCTGGCATTAATCGTCAACAGACTCGTCCTCGACCATTACCCCCAGAGCTCCTGTTGTTAATTATTTTATTATTTTAAACGACGTTAATATTTTTAAAATGCCTATCTAAACGGTTTTTAAACATAACGCTGGTAGAACTCATGACGAACGCGGGAAGATTATTCCATTTATCAATTACTTTAAACGTAAAAAGGTTTTTAGCGATGTTAGTAATGAATCGTCTGCCACGCAACTTAAATCCGTTATTACGAGTATTGCTATTATCGAAAGTGAACAGTTTGCCAAAATTTACGTTATCGATTTTATTAACGATTTTGAAAACTTCAATAAACTCCCCCATTAATCTCCTAGTTTCGAGTGAATACAAGTCTAACTCTTTAATCCTATCTTCGTAAGACTTGTTGCGCAATGACGGAATTAGTTTCGTGGCGCGACGCTGAACCCTTTCCAACCTATCAATATCCTCATGCAAATACGGGCACCAAAACTGAACGGCATATTCTAAATGAGGTCTGACTAGAGACTTGTAAAGAGGCAATATAATATTCTTCGATTTAAATTCGAAATTATGCGCTATGAAACCTAACATCCTATTAGCTTTTGCGCAAGACTCCAGGCACTGCTTCCTAACTTTTAAATCCTTAGATACGCGTACACCTAAATCTACTTCCTCGTCAACGCTCGCTAACTGTCTATCGTCCATCGTGTACGTGTAATTGTTGTTACGAGAACCTACATGCACAACTTTACATTTGTCTACGTTAAATTGCATCTGCCACTTATCCGTCCACTCCATAATCCTATTTACATCGTCTTGGAGCCTCTTTCTATCGTCCATGTTAACAACTTTACCGCCTATTTTAGTATCGTCCGCGAATTTTGACACGTTACTGGTCAAGCCTACATCTATGTCGTTAATGTAGATTACGAAGAGCAATGGGCCTAACACTGAACCCTGAGGGACACCGCTACCTACATCCAACCACCCAAATTCCCTACCATTAACAACGACCCTTTGTTTTCTAGCACGAAGCCATTCCTCTAACCAGTTAGCTACCTGACCGAGTATACCGTGCGCTTTAACCTTCGCAATTAATCTTTTATGCGGAACTGTATCGAACGCTTTTTTAAAATCTAAATAAATAACGTCAGTCGCTCTATGCCTATCGTATTCGCGCACTATCTCGTTATAAAACTAACAAATTAGTTAAACAAGATCTATGGCGTCGAAACCCATGCTGACTACTATTAATCAAATCGCGATGAAATGAAACGCTCTCCTTTTCTTAGGCTTTAATCAACTTAATTGAACAACATTCCTGTTAATATAAATAACAATAATAGTTATGGTACACAAAATATATATACTCAATGATGCAAGTTATAATAATAATAATATAGATATAGTAAACATAGGGCATTTATATGAATTGTTTATACTACAGATTAGGATTAATTACATCAAAGAAAATATCATTACCTTCATATAATAAAGCATGCAGATGCAATTTAACGTAGACAAATGTAAAGTTTTGCATATAGGTTCTCGCAACAATAATTACACGTACACGATGGATGATAGGGGGTTAGCGAGCGTTGATGAGGAAGTAGATTTAGGGGTACGCGTATCTAAGGATTTAAAGGTTAGGAACCAGTGCCTGGAGTCTTGCGCAAAAGCTAATAGGATGTTAGGCTTCATAGCGCGTAATTTCGAATTTAAATCGAAGGATATTATATTGCCCCTTTACAAGTCCCTAGTCAGGCCTCATTTAGAATATGTAGTTCAGTTTTGGTGCCCGTACTTGCATGAGGATATTGATAGGTTAGAAAGGGTTCAACGTCGTGCCACGAAACTAATTCCGTCATTGCGCAACAAGCCTTATAAAGATAGGATTAAAGAGTTAGACCTGTATTCACTCGAAACTAGGAAATTAAGTGGGGAGCTTATTGAAGTTTTCAAAATAGTTAATAACATCGATAATGTAAATTTTGACAAATTGTTCACTTTCGATAATAGTAATACTCGTAATAACGGATTTAAGTTGCGTGGCAGACGTTTCATTACTAATATCGCTAAAAACTTCTTTACGTTTAAAGTAATTGATAAATGGAATAATCTTCCCGCGTCAGTCGTTCACTCTACCAGCGTTAATGTTTAAGAACCGTTTGACAGCATTTTAAAAATATTAATTGTTTAAAATAAAAAAACAGTTAGTCACAGGAGCTCTGGGGGCGGTGGTTGAGGATGAGTCTGTTGACGATTAATGCCAGCTTGTGACATGCCAGCAATAAAAAAAATAAAAAAATAAAAAATAGACTAACATGAACGTAGATGTAGCTCGTAGCGTAAACTAACCCACTTTTTGTTTAACTTTACCTATTTTTTTTTTTATCTCCTTACTTTGCATGTCTGTAACTCTCTTTTCTTGCATGTTTGTAGTTTGCATGGTATGACAGTGAGTTAAGACTGTGTTTGCATGGTTTGTAAGCGTTCTTATTTTACTTCTTTCACCCCTCTCCTATTCTCTCCGACTATTTTTCTGACGTGTCGGCAGTGGCCGGCGGATGATGATGACGAGTCTTTTCTTCTCTTTTTCTGAATGAATGTTAACCCACGAATGATAGGTGTTCCTCCTTACTTAACCCCTTATTCTCTTCTCTTCACCCCCTACTCTTTCCTTTCTCTCGGGCTAACCTTAGAGTGGATCTTAGGGTCTCTCTTTGTTAGCCTTAGCTTCTGTAGATCTGTAGATCTTACATCTCATCAGTTTAATTCGGACATCATCAGATTCATCAGTTTAATCGAATTGAATATAAACACAAATGATTTTACTTAGGTATAACATTCTAATAAAGTCATCATAATCATAAACCTGCAAAATAATATTACATTTTCCCTCCTACTTAGATTGAACAATATAGTCCTCAAAATAATTAGGCGGACACCGAGTACGCCCTGATCGCCGTACCTCAGTCATAGGGGACTCTGTATTTTGATCATCATCATCTACTGAAGTCTGAGGAACGTTGACCGGTGAGGGATTGGAGGGAGCAATGGTGGGTGACAAGGGATGGTTGTTTAACACACCATCACTTTCGTTAGTATTTTCGTATTCTCGAGTTTCAGATTCCCCAGCAGGGGTGAGGTGCTTAAGCGAGACAGTAGTCTCTCTACCTCCCGGGAGACGAACATGAGTATATTCGGGATTAGCCTCAATGAGTTCTACTTCTTCAACTGGATGCTCATATTTAGACAGTGTATAATTTTTCAATAATACTTTACACGGGGCGGTAAGCCACGTAGGTATGGAATGGCCATTTGTAGATCGACGCTGATAATTAAATAATCTCTCATGAGGGATGCAGTTTGTAGAAGTACATAAAAGAGATCATATGCTATGTAATACATCGGGCAAAACCGTTTCCCAACAGCCAACATGGAGTTTTCTTGAAGCCAAAGCTAAATTTACTCCTTTCCATATAATTCCGTTATATCTCTCAACTAAACCATTTCCCAGAAGATTATATGGGGTCATTCTACTAGTGGCCACTCCGCGTGAGTTAAAAAACTAAGTGTATACGACATAAAGGAGGAACCTCTATCGGAGTGCACATACGCGGGTGCACTAAAGATAGCAAAAAGTTGACTAAGACAATCAACTACAGTTTCAGCAGAAGTGTCCGCACATGAAAACGCAAAAGGAAACCTCGAAAATTCGTCTACTATCGTTAGCAGATAACGATTACGGGAATTGGAAGACAAAGGACCTTTAAAGTCCCTATTTAATCTTTCGAAAGGTTGTGTAGCTTTTATTAAATGACCTTGATTACTATTCAAATACTTCGGTTTACACTGGGCGCATACTGTGCATTTTGAAATAACGTTTTTTACATCTTCAATTGAATATGGGAAGTTTCGGCTTCGAACAAAGTGCCACATTCTAGTTACTCCGGGATGGCACAAGGCAATGTGTAACTCTTCTAAATGATGTTTATTAATAGATGCTATAAATGCGCGAGAAAGCGTATCTGGAGCTATATTTTCTCTTCCGGGTCGATATACAGTGTCATAACTGAAACTTGATAATTCAAGTCTCCATCTCATGATTTTCTCGTTCTTAACTTTTCCTTTATGTTTAGTGTCAAACATAAACGCTACTGACCTTTGATCCGTTACTAGTTTAAAGTGTTTACCAAGCAGATAATGCCGCCATTTTCGGATAGACTCAACAATGGCGTATGCTTCTTTTTCTATAGAGGAATGATTCCTTTCAGAGGGCGACAGAGTACGGGCGAAAAAGGCGACTGGACGTCCAGCTTGACAAAGTTGAGCAGCTATTGCGTAATCAGACGCATCAGTCTCTACTACAAAAGGAATATTATCATCAATGGCAACAACAACAGAATTAGCAATATCACTTTTAAGATTTTCGAAAGCATTAATTACGTTAAGAGGGAGAGGGTATGTTTTATTTTCAACCAAAGGTCGTACTTTCTCGGAAAATTTTCCGATCCATTTAGAATAGTGGGCAAACATACCCATTACTCGGCGCATGTCTTTAGCATTATTAGGAGGAGGCATTTCGAGCAGTGGTTTTAACCTCTCAGGATCAGGCTTTAAAGAACCATTACTTATTCTATAACCTAGTAAATCTATAGATGACTTAGATGTAGAACTCTTATTTTCGTTAATATGAAGATTATACTTTTTTACAACATTTAAAAATTTTGTCAAATTATCATCATGCTCCTTCTGATCGTGTCCACATATAGTGATATCGTCCACATAAATGAAAGTATCCTTTAAACCCTCTTTACGAATTATGTCATCGATTACTCTCTGAAAACAGGCTACGCCGTTTGTTACACCAAACGGGATTCTATTGAAATGAAACAGCTGGCCACAGGCTTCGAAAGCAGTGTATGGCTTATCCTCCTCCTTGATAGGGATCAAATGATAGGCGCTCTTAAGATCTATTGTACTAAAGATACTATACTGTGCAATTTCGCCCACCATTTCATTTATATTAGGCAGAGGATAAGCGTCCAACTGCGTGTATCTATTTACTGTTTGAGAATAATCGATAACTAGGCGTTTTTTATGAGATTCATTGGCTACCACTAAAACTTGTGCCCGCCAAGGACTTCGACTGGGTTCGATAATGCCTTCCTTAAGAAGGCGATCTACTTCGGACGAAATAAAACTCATATCTGCCTGACAATATCGGCGTGACTTAATAGCAATGGGTTTGCATTCAGGACTTAAATTATATTATTAAATAAAGACGGAGGTTCCACCTCGGCTGCTGCAAGGTTACACACAGTTAAGGAAGGTTCTCTTCCCCAAAAGGTATCTCAACTGATTCATGTCTAGACAAAAAATCATGGCCAAGAATAAACATTAGTACATAGATTAGGCAGAAGTGATAACTTAACATTTTTATAGGTACGATCCTTGAATGTCAAATCTACACAACAAAACCCATCAACTTTAGTTACATGAGAAGTATTAGCCATTGACACTTGACTTTTACAAGGATATACCTTCCATTTGTTTTCTTTTACAATATTTATATCAATAAAATTTTCGGTACTACCTGTATCCACTAGCGCCTTCAAAGACAAACCATTAGCTAAAATAGTAAGAATTGCCTCTTTCAAAGAATGAGAAATAGAGCCTGATAGAGAAGCTAAAGTATTAACAGAAGCAGAAGCTTTTGAATTAGAGCGACAAACTCTGGCAAAATGGCCTTTAATACCACATTTATGACATAAACTATCTCTTGCAGGACATTTAGCTCGCGGATGCACATTACTCCCACAAAAGAAACATCTACGAGACCTTGCTGCAGCAGTAGAAGACTCCTCGCAAAGAGTTTCATTAGCACCTTGTTTAGCCTCATGTTTTTCTATTGTAATTGTTTCAGTTTCACAACTAACTGAATTTAGAGGAGCATTAGAACGTATATAAGTATCAGACTGAATCTGAGCCAACTCAAGGCTGCGAGCTTGATCAAAAGCGATCTGTAAACTGAGAGATTTGTTTTCAAGCAATCGTTGCCTAATGAAAGGAGTATTCAAACCGTTTATAAAAGCATCTCTTATATATTCATCTCTGTATTGATCTGCAGAGACCGATTGAAAGTTACAGTCTTTACTCAGATGCTTTAATGCATTCATGTAATGGTCCAAACTCTCTCCCATCTCCTGACGACGGGTGGCTAATAGGTGACGAGCAAACGTTTCATTTTTCGGTTTTATATAAAGTTCATTGAGCAACTTTATAGCATCTTCATAGGTAGTACAATCAACTATGTACTCATAGACTAAAGGAGATACATGGTTTACAAGCAAACTTAGCTTTTGAATCTGAAGATCAGAAGGTAACGCGGCCAGAAAGTTCTGAAATGTCTTGAACCAGTGACTCCAGAGACGAGACGAATTTGAGGATGAGGGCTCGGCATCAAATCTTTCCGGCTTCAGAAACTTGTCCATATCCTCTGATCTTGAAATTAAGTTGATTAAATTGAAATGAAACGCTCTCCTTTTCTTAGGCTTTAATCAACTTAATTGAACAACATTCCTGTTAATATAAATAACTAATATACGTAGTTATGGTACACAAAATATATATATACTCAATGACGCAAGTTATAATAATATAGATAGTGAACATAGGGCATTTATATGAATTGTCTATACTACAGATTAGGATTAATTACATCAAAGAAAATATCATTACCTTCATATAATCAAGTATCTTATATATCATCAGTTTAATTCAGACATCATCAGATTCATCAGTTTAATCGAATTGGATATAAACACAAATGATTTTACTTAGGTATAACATTCTAATAAAGTCATCATAAACCTGCAAAATAATATTACACGCGACTTTCTAAGTGATCGATGATACGATCCCTAACTACGGATTCCAAAAGTTTACCAACAATTGACGTTAAGCTAATAGGCGTATAATTGCTAGCTACTGTGTGGTCGCCTTTTTTAAAAATAGGCTTAACGTTAGCTAATTTGAAGTCTTCAAGAATAATCCCCGCTTCCAGTGACTTATTAAAAAATTTTGTTAAGGGGCCTACGATAACGTATTTCAAATGTCTAGGATAAAGCGCGTCAGGGCCTGGAGCCTTGCTAACTTTTAGCTTATCGATATAATGCGCAATCTCATCCTCGTAAACAGTTATATCATTCAAAATAGTCTCGCTACTAAATGGAACGATATCGTCAACGTCGGGGACATTATTTACGTCTTCTACGGTAAAAACAGTCGCAAAAAAGTTGTTAAAAATACCTGCCATCGCCTGAGCGTCCGAAGCCAAAGCGCCGTTAGTGTCCACTAGAGCTCCGCAGCTATAAGTATTTCAAAATTACGCTTAACATTCCTAACAGATATTTTAACCTGACGTCTAAGCTCGATATATCTATTAAAGTAGCTACTGTGCCATTGCGCTTATTAAGTCTACTGTATACGCTCTGTTACGCTCGTTTATGAACTCGCTTATTTCCCTAGTCCACCACTTGGGCCTACCATGATTTCTTGCGTGCTTGGGCTTACGAGGAATAAACTCCCTTTCAATATTCCTAAAACTTTCTTTAAACGCCTCCCAATGAAAATTTGCGTTATTACCCATAAATAAATTAGCCCAGTCCACTACTCTCATCCTGTCCGCAAAACTATGAAAATTAGCCCTACGAAAATCGGGGACTCCTATTACGTTACTATCCTTACTGTTTTCTATCAATAGCTTAAACCTTATAATTTGATCACTGCATCCCAAACTCTCACCTACTTCTAAACCTTCGACTATATCGGGTAACTCATAAGTCTGTTACCACTGTAATGGTGGAATATTTTCTGTGTTTCAGATTGTTGATTTGTGAAAATATGGGGTATGGTGAAGGATAGGGTATATGCAACAAAAACTCGTAATGTCAATGATTTGAAAGAAAGAATTTCCACTGTTAATTTCCAATGTGTAATTGTGTAAAAATAACCTCAAATAAAAAAACATCACAGGTTACTGTGGTTGTAGTTATTTTTTGTTCACCATTACAGTGGTAACAGACCTATGAACCACCCGATATTATCGTCGTTCGTCATCACTGCCCTAATTAACATTAGGGCAGTTAAAGTCTCTGACAATTATACTATTCCGATTATTAATAAAGTTACCAAGAAGTGAGTAGAATCTAGTATAGGTATCGAGGGGTTGAACGGGACGTCTGTAAACAACAAAATTAAAACTAATACTACGCGCTCTAACTTCAACGCATAACGCATTAATTGCCGCTGGAAAATCTATCTTAACCTCGATAGCCCAAAGGGAATTACGAATGTACAGCAAAATGCTGCCACCAATCCTATGTAACCTATCGTTAGTAGAGTTTAAAACCCGCTATATCAAGTTCCCCCAACAAGTCCCGAGTCACAGTATTTAACCACGTTTCGGTTATAGCAACTATATCGTAGTTCTCGTATGCCAAATAAAATGGTCATTCGCCGATTTAATTATGTTTATCTATCTGAAATATGTTTGTTACCCGCTGTCAGCCAATTTCGTTTGTTACTGCATGTCAGAACGTTGTTTGTATTCATCCGCTTTTATTATATTACTGTTTAAAGATTAAACATAAATATGGCAAGTATTTCGAGTGATTTGCCTTCTTTCAGCGATGTATACTTTCATTTAATTGTCTGTTTCATTTGTGTCCTTTATAAAAAAGTACCGATAATTTTACTGCTACGTACAAATTAATGCAAATAAGAAAACTTTCTACATATGCGTCTTCCTGTCCTCTGGCGTCTGCAGTCTGAAGCAAAATCTGCAACCATGAGTCAGTAGTTGGTTGGAGTGCTTAAAGGGAGGGTGTGTTTTTGCAGTACGTCTAAATCTCGGAAATGGAGCAACGCACGTTCGGAGACGAACGAAATGATTAAAACAGCTTTTGGAAATAATGCTCTCAGTGTAGCTAGCATTTACAAATGGCACAAAAAGTTTAAAAATGGAGAAACATTTGATCGTACCAGAAATCGAATCTGTTGAACATTTTCATCCGTAATGAGAAGTGGAAAGGCGGCCACTGCGTTCCTTGTCTCCAAGCGATGTTTCTCCATTTTTAAGCTTTTTGTGCTACTTGTAAACGTTAACTACACTGAGATCATCATTTCCAAAAACTGTTTTAATCATTTCGTTCGTCTCCGAACGCGCGTTGCTCCATTTCCAAGATTTAGACGTACTGCAAAAAAACACCCCCCCTTTAAGCACTCCAACCAACTACTGACTCATGGTAGCAGATTTCAACCAACTACTGACTCATGGTAGCAGATTTTGCTTCAAACTGCAGACGCCAGAGGGCAGGAAGACACATATGTAAACGGTTATTTCTTATTTGCATTCATTTGTCCGTAGCAGTAAAATTATCGTTACTTTTTGATCACTCGTGTGTGTGTGTGTGTGTGTGTGTGTGTGTGTGTGTGTGTGTGTATATATAAAACCGTGCATGGAACAAGGAACTCTTCTGGGAAATTACATCCACTATAGTTCGAATAAGTATTGATAAATGAAAAATACTAGTTTTTTTGTTTTTCATGAAAAAGAAAAAACTATAGTATTTGTCATTTATCAATACTTATTCGAAATATAGTGGATGTAATTTCCCAGAAGTTTCTTGCTCCATGCACGGTCTGTGTTTAATATAATATATATATAATATATATATATATATATATATATATATAATATATATATATATATATACACACATTATATATATGTATATATATAATATATGTATATATATATATATGTATATATATATATATATATATATATATATATAATATATATAGATATATATATATATATTATGTATGTATATGTATATATATATATATGTATGTATATGTATATATATATGTATATATATATATATGTATATATATATATATATATGTATATATATATATATATATATCTATATATATATTATATATATATATATATATATATATATATATATATATGTGTATATATATATATATGTATATATATATATTAGGGTGGTCCTTGCTTAGGGGTGAAATTCAAGTTGAACATTTTTCAGCTCCCACCCGCGGAAATCGTTCGAATTGTCGAGAAAACTTTCTAGGTGATTTAGGTTTTTAATCGGACAACGTTTACCCCTCCCTCATGAGCATTACCATTAGCTAATTTTTGACTTTCAAGTAAATGTTACATAATTTGTAATTTTTGTTTTTTCATTCTTTCCAGATTTTCAGTGGTTGGATAACTAATGTGTGTAAAACTGTAAATTCTAATGATTATAATTTAAACTGAATAACTCCTTTAACCATAAGTCAAGCTACCCGTCAGTGGTTGGATAACTAATGTGTGTAAACTGTAAATTCTAATGATTATAATTTAAACTGAATAACTCCTTTAACCATAAGTCAAGCTACCCGTCAGTGGTTGGATAACTAATGTGTGTAAAACTGTAAATTCTAATGATTATAATTTAAACTGAATAGTGAATAACTCCTTCAACCTTTAAGTAGATAACCTGGATCATGGCAGCGAAGCTGCGCTACCTGATTGCCCGCAGGAATCGATCGCCGGTCGCAACTTCCTTCGCAAAAAGAGGTCTTGGCCCTGATGGTCTACAGGATCGACGTCCAGAAGAAGTCACTTCGAGAGGCCGCCAACCAGGTCGTCGAGCTCGTCACCGAGGTGTGGTCCAAGGCGCGAATCCCCCTCCGCCGGAAGGACCACATCGTCACCAAGATTGAGAAGCTCCACAAGGAGTTCAACGATGTGAAGAGGAACAAGGGGCGAGCTGGCGCTCAAGCGAAGCGGGAGGACGAGTTCAGCGAGCGGATGATGAACCTGTTCGACGTCGCTGCCGCTAACGCCATGGAGCTGCTCAAGAACGAGGAGGACAAGGCGTTCCTCCTCGCTCAGCGCGAACCCCGTCGGCGCGGCAAGCTGGGGTCCGTCGACTCGACGCTAGCCGCTGTCGATGCCCGCGCATCTCAACGCCAAGGGGAAGAAGACCGACGGAGGCAGCGAGCCGAGGA
>JAJOZX010021712.1:0-17853 GCA_023014485.1 Bathynomus jamesi
TTTCATCCACCCAGTTATTGACATAAAAGGAATTTAATAATTGTTAGATTAACTACCTACCTACTCAGTGAACCATTTTCGTTACCTCCCAACTACCCACACATCAGTTTTCCATAGCCTACTAGGAGTGTTTTCACACAATAATGGCTGATGCCTGCCATGACTTTTTTGCACAAAATTTTAAACTTACAAAACCTTGCTCTGTGACCTTTCAAAAAACATTTAAAACATGCTGTGGACTTAGTTACCCTGTCCTTTCTCTCCTCAAAAGGTAAAGCCTCAGCCACATCACATTTATATGACTTGTGGTTGCCTTCGCAAAATATGCATTCCTTGATTCCCTTTAATTTATTCTCAGAGGATGCATGTAGAGCTGACACTGTACCTGGGCTATTCCTTTTTGTAGAAACCTTGGTACTGTGCCTGCCTTTGTCCCCCTTGTTTAACATCCCACTGTGCAAACACAATTCCCTCTCGTCTTGCTAATTTTGTGCCTAAAAGACTTAACATCTGCTGAAGGGGGATGTACAGTAGAGTGTCCCCTACTAAATTGAAGCAAAATTGAGCTAGGCAATTTAGACTCCAGTATAGTAACCAACATTATACCATACCTTTCCATTCCTACATCCAAGTTGTCGAGGGACCTAGTTCTAACTTCAAATTCATCATATAACTGCCGTAACTCCTTGACACTATTGGGATTATTAACAGGAGGTATAGCTAAAAGTTCACGGAGGTGGCTTTTAATTAAGATCTCTGGCTTACCAAAACGTTTCTTTAATATATCCCAAGCCACAGTATAATTAGCCTCTGTTAATGCTAATCCTGCTATTGTCTTTGCTGCCTCCCCTTCCAAGAGGGACTGCAAATAATTAAGCTTCTCCACCGCACTTAACACTTGTTAATTTATTTATTTGTTGGGTTCAAAATCCCAGCTGAGCCGTGAACGGCCAAATTCTAAAGGGCCAGTGCTACCTACAGCCCAAGTTAAGCTAAAATTAAAACTTACGGATTTGAGATCCTATTAGGTCCTACCTCAGGGTTGCTGACTCGATGCGGGCCTACCTTAGACCTTTGTTACATGAATTTAATATAAACAAAAGGGGTACTATTTATGGTCTTCTTTCTCAACCTTGCAACAACAACGCAACCTGGACTATTGCACGATGCAACAATCTTGTATCTAAACAACCAAACTGAATTGCAAGAGAGCTCTCTAACAGACCACACCCTGTACGTATGACATCCCACAAACGAGTAGAAAGAACGCGCAGCGCCCCAAAATGATGCCAACAGTGTGACCAAACAATGATGCCACAAGAGCTCAAAAATGCTAGCTCTAAATTAAGTTAATTTTTCACTAACCTTACAATTATGAGATGGATATATATATACACCTTAACTTAATATATACAAGCAATGCTGCATCAATCAGCTTAGTCATCATATCGCCTTGGGACAACAATGGTTCTTCCTCTTCTAGATTTTCTAACACTCCCCACCGAAGAGGCATTGTTGTCGTTACCTTCTGCAAGGTTAGCCAAGCCTTCTCCATGAGGCTGTAACTCAAATGTTTCATCTTGACTATCTGTGTTTTTGCTGATTTCTAAAGCATAGAGTTTTTGTATAGGTCTCTTTAACTTTCCTCCTGAAGTCTTTACCAGTGCAGACCTAACTAAATTGTCTTTGCCAACAAACAACTCTTCAATTATGCCAAGCTTCCAGCATTGCCTTGGTCTTTCATCCCCAATCATTACCACTTCTCCCACCTTGATACAATTTGCATTGGAGCCCTTTACCTTGCCTGATGGGTAATAATTGAGTTCTGGCAAGTATTCCATCTGCCACCTCTTCCATAACTGATCTTGTAGCTCTTCAAGGTACCTGAACCGTCTGGTTAACTCTCCTTGAGTGCTCTGGATAGACTGCAAGTCTTCTGGCACACTGGGGCTTGATGTTAATCGTTTACCACAAAGAAAATGATTTGGTGTCAATGGCTCTGCATCCTGCATACTGTTGTAAACAAAAGTGATAGGCCTACTGTTCACCATTGCTTCTACTTCACATAAAACAGTGCAGAATTCTTCTTTGCTCAAATGAGCATTAGCTAAAAGTTTCTTTAATGGACACTGTACACTTCTCACTAGCCTTTCCCAAAATCCTCCCCACCATGGTGCTCTCTCAACAATAAACTCCCACTGTACCCCTTGGTGTGAAAAGTAGGATTGGAATCCTTCCTCTTTTAGCAAGGACCAAATTTCTTGGAGTTCCTTTGCAGCCTTTTTGAAGGTTTTTGCATTATCCGATATGATTTTATTTGGGAAACCCCTTCTGTTCACAAACCTTTCAAAGGCCAAAAGAAATACATCACTACTTAAGTTGCTTACCAACTCCAAATGGATTGCTCTGGTGGTAGCACAGGTGAAAAGACATATATAACCTTTGTTAGACTCCCCTCGCTCATACACATAGACTGGCCCTGCAAAGTCTACTCCCACTACATCAAATGGGGCAGTATAGACACACCGTTCTCTTGGAAGTGGAGCCACCTTTTCATAATAAGGCTTTGCACTCCAACGCTTGCAAACCACACATTTAGGCACGACCTTTTTTACTACTTGTCTAATTTTGGGAATCCAAAACTGTTGTCTGATTTCTATTATCACTTCTCTAACTCCAGCATGTAACAGCTTATGATGAGTATCCAGGATCAAAAGGTCCACAAAGTGCCCCCAGAAGGTAGCAAAATTGGATGTCTTTTCTCCTCTGGAAGCCCAGAAAACTGTAGTCTACCTCCTACTCTCAATAAATCCTGATCCAAAAACACATCCAAACCCTTGAGCGCAGAATGTGTTGGTAGAACCTGTAATGGATGGCTGGTGAGCAATTCTCTCTTCACCAAATTTTTCCTTCTGCATATATACCACCCAGTATTTCCTGGCTTGCTGAATCTCATTACTGTTCAGAATTCCTTCCCTTCTTGTTTCTCCCTTAATGTTGGTAAATCTATATACCCATGCTGTCACTCTTAACAATCTTTTCAGACTGCTAATGTCCTCAAGCCTCAATATGGGGTCCTGCTGCATAACTTGACAACTGTTCACAGCGCATTTTCTCACCTCACTCACCCATGCTTCTTCAGCCTGGCATTCTCCTACAATAGGCTGATTAGAAGGCCAGTTTTCACTTCCAAGTTTTAGCCACTCCGGCCCATTCCACCACAAACTTGACTGTGCAAGATCTTTCACTGAAATTCCTCGTGTTGGTAAATCAGCGGGGTTTTGGGTACCTGGACAATGCTTCCATTGCTTGGGGATCTGTGTGCGCTTGAATTTCCTCCACCCTATTGGCAACAAATGGTTTCCATTTCCTTGCCTGGCTTCTTAACCAGTGCCAAACTATAGTGGAGTCTGTCCAATAATAGCTTGGAATTTCAGAGAGGGCCAAAGACTTTTGCACTATAACTGCAAGCCGACTAGCAATAACGGCACCCATCAATTCCAACCTTGGAACAGAAAGCCTTTTCAAAGGTGCTACTCTGCTCTTTGCAGCAACCAACCTGCAACTTACTTCCTCTTGCAATGCGCCTCTTATATAAATACAAGTTGCATAGGCTTCCTCACTTGCATCACAAAAGATGTGCAGCTCCAAATTGTCTGGACTATTGTTCAACTCTCCAAAGTACCATCTTGGGATTTCAATGTCTCCAAGATGTGCCAATTCTTTGAACCAATATTTCCACCTTACCACCATATGATCAGGTAACTTGGTCCCAACCAAGTCCAATTTCCCAGAGGCTCTGAAACCAAATTTTTACTTTATCACAAATGGAGCCAGGAATCCAAGAGGATCAAAGACCTTTGAAGCCAAACTAAGAGCTGTACGTTTTGTCCACCTTGTCTCATTCTCAGCCAGCTCTACTAAAGATTTCCCATTGAAGGTAAACAAATCATCATCTTGCTGCCAAACAATGCCTAGCACCTTTGCGTCTATTGCCCACAACTCCTTAATACCAGAATCTTCAATACTTTCTGCTGCATCAGGTACTACACAGGAATGACTCATAAACTCTTGTAATTGCGAATGATTGGTTTGCCATTTTCTAAGCTCCATGCCAGCCTCCCTCATTATAGCTCTAGCCTCCATGAATATCTGTTTAGCCATTTCTGTATATCCACGGAACACAGCAAATCATCAACATAAAAATTTTTCCTTATGTGTTCAATAGTGTTAGGAAAGACTTCAGAATATTTCTTAAAATGGTACTGCATAGTAGCTGCCAACAGAAATGGACTAGAGCTGAGGCTAAACAACACTGACTTCATTCTATATGCTTGAACCTTAGGTTCATTTTCCAACAAGTCTTTCGTATCCACTCACAGATAACTCACAGGTAACTTGGTCCCAACCAAGTCCAATTTCCCAGAGGCTCTGAAACCAAATTTTTTACTTTATCACAAATGGAGCCAGGAATCCAAGAGGATCAAAGACCTTTGAAGCCAAACTAAGAGCTGTACGTTTTGTCCACCTTGTCTCATTCTCAGCCAGCTCTACTAAAGATTTCCCATTGAAGGTAAACAAATCATCATCTTGCTGCCAAACAATGCCTAGCACCTTTGCGTCTATTGCCCACAACTCCTTAATACCAGAATCTTCAATACTTTCTGCTGCATCAGGTACTACACAGGAATGACTCATAAACTCTTGTAATTGCGAATGATTGGTTTGCCATTTTCTAAGCTCCATGCCAGCGTCCCTCATTATAGCTCTAGCCTCCATGAATATCTGTTTAGCCATTTCTGTATTATCCACGGAACACAGCAAATCATCAACATAAAAATTTTTCCTTATGTGTTCAATAGTGTTAGGAAAGACTTCAGAATATTTCTTAAAATGGTACTGCATAGTAGCTGCCAACAGAAATGGACTAGAGCTGAGGCTAAACAACACTGACTTCATTCTATATGCTTGAACCTTAGGTTCATTTTCCAACAAGTCTTTCGTATCCACTCACAGATACCTTACTGCATCTCTGTCCCCTTGTTTTAACTTTATCCGCAAAAAGGCTTGCTTCACATCTGCAGTCAATGCTACTCTACCAAACCTGAATCTCAGTAACAAGGAAAATAAATCTGCATTTAAATTTGGCCCAGCATCCAAACAGTCATTCAAGGACACACCACCTTTGTCCTTGGCTGAGCCATCAAAAACTACCCTCAGTTTGGTGGTAGTTTTGTCTCGCCGTACCACTGCATGGTGTGGCAGATAATGTGCCTCCTGGCTCACCAGCTCACCTTGCACCCTTTCAGCATAGCCCTCCCTTACATAGCTTAGGATGGCCCCATTGTATTCAATTAACAACTCCTCATTTTTTCTTAGCCTGTACAATGAACTCTCCAACCTCCGATTAGCTAGCTGAAGGTTTGAACCGGGTTTGCAAGAATCCTTCCAAGGGAGGCCAACTTCATAGCAACCATCTCTAAACCCAATCCCTTTTTCAAATTGCTCTAAAACATCATTGTTCACTGTACTTGCCTGTTTGTCCTTTATGCCAATGGATTCAAGTTCCCAAAATGTTTTCAAATGCCTTTCCAAACCATGGCTGTTCTCCTCAATCTTAACAAAAAGAGCCTTAACTTCCATTTCATTGCAATAGCTACCATGTAGCATCCAGCCTAGCTTACTTTCAATAGCTACCGGGCCTCGAGATGTGCGGACAATATTACCAGTGAGCAGTGATGAAGTCCCAATAATAGTCAGCTCCAATCAAAAGACTAATATCTTCTGTTCCTTCAAACTTATTATTGCCCAAATTAATTCCTTCAACTTGCAATTCTTGGACACATGCCATATCTAAACAAATAGTGACTGGAGCACAAAGTTCTTCAATCCCTACAGCTTGGACCTTGATAGTGGGACTTTGTGGTAACAACCCCTTAACCAGAACTTCTACCTTCTTAAATTTGGTTCAGTTTTGAATGGAACCCCCAAACCCAGAAATTCTTAAATTTTCCCTCTTAAGTTCTTTAAACTTCAATTTTCTGGAAATTCTGGTCTTAATAAAGCTACACTGGCTACCACTATCAAGCAACACTCTTACAGTAGCTTCTCCATCATTCCCAATTAATAATGCTGCAGCTGTTTGCAATAATCCCCCTTTACTTTTACTCCCTTTCATAGCAGTGGCATGTGCCACTGATGTCTCTACTTCTGGGGTAGGCCTGCGAAAAATGCTCTGTATGAATTGGTCCACAATTAACCCACCCCTTATAACTTATCTCCAGTCTAACTATAGAGTAGATTAAGTCTAGCCTTGTAGGGGTCAGCCTAGAGATTCCGGAAATGGTCCAGAGCGGGCAGATAAATTGAGGTCCACAGTAGGATTCCTCACCAAATTAGGTTAGGGCAATCTACCTTCACCTTTGTTAAGCTATGAGTTGATGCTAGGTCTTAGGCCACAATGTAGGCCTAATTTGTCTGACCCAGCTTAATTTACTGCGTTTACTTCTAACTGGGTTAAAAACACAATTAGTCACTTACTGCTAGTTATTAGAGAGTCCCTTTTCCCCTTCTGTTTAATTGTTGAGAGCGTAGTTGCTGGTGGGGATCTTTTTCCCGTTGTTTTCTTCTCCCTTCTCTCGTTCCGTCTTGTCGCCCCGTTCCTCGTTTTCGTTCTCCCTTGTCTTCCTTTTCGCGGGGCTTTTTCCACCAGCGTCGTCTTGGTTTCTTCTTCGGTTGGTTGATCGGTAATGTATATCTATTACCGAGCACGCTCTTGTCACACAGTATATAAATACTAGTGTGGAGAATAACTCTGGTGAGCAACCAATTGGTTTCATCCACCCAGTTATTGACATAAAAGGAATTTAATAATTGTTAGATTAACTACCTACCTACTCAGTGAACCATTTTCGTTACCTCCCAACTACCCACACATCAGTTTTCCATAGCCTACTAGGAGTGTTTTCACACAATAATGGCTGATGCCTGCCATGACTTTTTTGCACAAAATTTTAAACTTACAAAACCTTGCTCTGTGACCTTTCAAAAAACATTTAAAACATTCTGTGGACTTAGTTACCCTGTCCTTTCTCTCCTCAAAAGGTAAAGCCTCAGCCACCTCACATTTATATGACTTGTGGTTGCCTTCGCAAAATATGCATTCCTTGATTCCCTTTAATTTATTCTCAGAGGATGCATGTAGAGCTGACACTGTACCTGGGCTATTCCTTTTTGTAGAAACCTTGGTACTGTGCCTGCCTTTGTCCCCCTTGTTTAACATCCCACTGTGCAAACACAATTCCCTCTCGTCTTGCTAATTTTGTGCCTAAAAGACTTAACATCTGCTGAAGGGGGATGTACAGTAGAGTGTCCCCTACTAAATTGAAGCAAAATTGAGCTAGGCAATTTAGACTCCAGTATAGTAACCAACATTATACCATACCTTTCCATTCCTACATCCAAGTTGTCGAGGGACCTAGTTCTAACTTCAAATTCATCATATAACTGCCGTAACTCCTTGACACTATTGGGATTATTAACAGGAGGTATAGCTAAAAGTTCACGGAGGTGGCTTTTAATTAAGATCTCTGGCTTACCAAAACGTTTCTTTAATATATCCCAAGCCACAGTATAATTAGCCTCTGTTAATGCTAATCCTGCTATTGTCTTTGCTGCCTCCCCTTCCAAGAGGGACTGCAAATAATTAAGCTTCTCCACCGCACTTAACACTTGTTAATTTATTTATTTGTTGGGTTCAAAATCCCAGCTGAGCCGTGAACGGCCAAATTCTAAAGGGCCAGTGCTACCTACAGCCCAAGTTAAGCTAAAATTAAAACTTACGGATTTGAGATCCTATTAGGTCCTACCTCAGGGTTGCTGACTCGATGCGGGCCTACCTTAGACCTTTGTTACATGAATTTAATATAAACAAAAGGGGTACTATTTATGGTCTTCTTTCTCAACCTTGCAACAACAACGCAACCTGGACTATTGCACGATGCAACAATCTTGTATCTAAACAACCAAACTGAATTGCAAGAGAGCTCTCTAACAGACCACACCCTGTACGTATGACATCCCACAAACGAGTAGAAAGAACGCGCAGCGCCCCAAAATGATGCCAACAGTGTGACCAAACAATGATGCCACAAGAGCTCAAAAATGCTAGCTCTAAATTAAGTTAATTTTTCACTAACCTTACAATTATGAGATGGATATATATATACACCTTAACTTAATATATACAAGCAATGCTGCATCAATCAGCTTAGTCATCATATCGCCTTGGGACAACAATGGTTCTTCCTCTTCTAGATTTTCTAACACTCCCCACCGAAGAGGCATTGTTGTCGTTACCTTCTGCAAGGTTAGCCAAGCCTTCTCCATGAGGCTGTAACTCAAATGTTTCATCTTGACTATCTGTGTTTTTGCTGATTTCTAAAGCATAGAGTTTTTGTATAGGTCTCTTTAACTTTCCTCCTGAAGTCTTTACCAGTGCAGACCTAACTAAATTGTCTTTGCCAACAAACAACTCTTCAATTATGCCAAGCTTCCAGCATTGCCTTGGTCTTTCATCCCCAATCATTACCACTTCTCCCACCTTGATACAATTTGCATTGGAGCCCTTTACCTTGCCTGATGGGTAATAATTGAGTTCTGGCAAGTATTCCATCTGCCACCTCTTCCATAACTGATCTTGTAGCTCTTCAAGGTACCTGAACCGTCTGGTTAACTCTCCTTGAGTGCTCTGGATAGACTGCAAGTCTTCTGGCACACTGGGGCTTGATGTTAATCGTTTACCACAAAGAAAATGATTTGGTGTCAATGGCTCTGCATCCTGCATACTGTTGTAAACAAAAGTGATAGGCCTACTGTTCACCATTGCTTCTACTTCACATAAAACAGTGCAGAATTCTTCTTTGCTCAAATGAGCATTAGCTAAAAGTTTCTTTAATGGACACTGTACACTTCTCACTAGCCTTTCCCAAAATCCTCCCCACCATGGTGCTCTCTCAACAATAAACTCCCACTGTACCCCTTGGTGTGAAAAGTAGGATTGGAATCCTTCCTCTTTTAGCAAGGACCAAATTCTTGGAGTTCCTTTGCAGCCTTTTTGAAGGTTTTTGCATTATCCGATATGATTTTATTTGGGAAACCCCTTCTGTTCACAAACCTTTCAAAGGCCAAAAGAAATACATCACTACTTAAGTTGCTTACCAACTCCAAATGGATTGCTCTGGTGGTAGCACATGTGAAAAGACATATATAACCTTTGTTAGACTCCCCTCGCTCATACACATAGACTGGCCCTGCAAGTCTACTCCCACTACATCAAATGGGGCAGTATAGACACACCGTTCTCTGGAAGTGGAGCCACCTTTTCATAATAAGGCTTTGCACTCCAACGCTTGCAAACCACACATTTAGCACGACCTTTTTTACTACTTGTCTAATTTTGGGAATCCAAAACTGTTGTCTGATTCTATTATCACTTCTCTAACTCCATGTAACAGCTTATGATGAGTATCCAGGATCAAAAGGTCCACAAAGTGCCCCCCAGAAGGTAGCAAAATTGGATGTCTTTTCTCCTCTGGAAGCCCAGAAAACTGTAGTCTACCTCCTACTCTCAATAAATCCTGATCCAAAAACACATCCAAACCCTTGAGCGCAGAATGTGTTGGTAGAACCTGTAATGGATGGCTGGTGAGCAATTCTCTCTTCACCAAATTTTTCTTCTGCATATACCACCCAGTATTTCCTGGCTTGCTGAATCTCATTACTGTTCAGAATTCCTTCCCTTCTTGTTTCTCCCTTAATGTTGGTAAATCTATATACCCATGCTGTCACTCTTAACAATCTTTTCAGACTGCTAATGTCCTCAAGCCTCAATATGGGGTCCTGCTGCATAACTTGACAACTGTTCACAGCGCATTTTCTCACCTCACTCACCCATGCTTCTTCAGCCTGGCATTCTCCTACAATAGGCTGATTAGAAGGCCAGTTTTCACTTCCAAGTTTTAGCCACTCGGCCCATTCCACCACAAACTTGACTGTGCAAGATCTTTCACTGAAATTCCTCGTGTTGGTAAATCAGCGGGGTTTTGGGTACCTGGACAATGCTTCCATTGCTTGGGGATCTGTGTGCGCTTGAATTTCCTCCACCCTATTGGCAACAAATGGTTTCCATTTCCTTGCCTGGCTTCTTAACCAGTGCCAAACTATAGTGGAGTCTGTCCAATAATAGCTTGGAATTTCAGAGAGGGCCAAAGACTTTTGCACTATAACTGCAAGCCGACTAGCAATAACGGCACCCATCAATTCCAACCTTGGAACAGAAAGCCTTTTCAAAGGTGCTACTCTGCTCTTTGCAGCAACCAACCTGCAACTTACTTCCTCTTGCAATGCGCCTCTTATATAAATACAAGTTGCATAGGCTTCCTCACTTGCATCACAAAAGATGTGCAGCTCCAAATTGTCTGGACTATTGTTCAACTCTCCAAAAAGTACCATCTTGGGATTTCAATGTCTCCAAGATGTGCCAATTCTTTGAACCAATATTTCCACCTTACCACCATATGATCAGGTAACTTGGTCCCAACCAAGTCCAATTTCCCAGAGGCTCTGAAACCAAATTTTTTACTTTATCACAAATGGAGCCAGGAATCCAAGAGGATCAAAGACCTTTGAAGCCAAACTAAGAGCTGTACGTTTTGTCCACCTTGTCTCATTCTCAGCCAGCTCTACTAAAGATTTCCCATTGAAGGTAAACAAATCATCATCTTGCTGCCAAACAATGCCTAGCACCTTTGCGTCTATTGCCCACAACTCCTTAATACCAGAATCTTCAATACTTTCTGCTGCATCAGGTACTACACAGGAATGACTCATAAACTCTTGTAATTGCGAATGATTGGTTTGCCATTTTCTAAGCTCCATGCCAGCGTCCCTCATTATAGCTCTAGCCTCCATGAATATCTGTTTAGCCATTTCTGTATTATCCACGGAACACAGCAAATCATCAACATAAAAATTTTTCCTTATGTGTTCAATAGTGTTAGGAAAGACTTCAGAATATTTCTTAAAATGGTACTGCATAGTAGCTGCCAACAGAAATGGACTAGAGCTGAGGCTAAACAACACTGACTTCATTCTATATGCTTGAACCTTAGGTTCATTTTCCAACAAGTCTTTCGTATCCACTCACAGATAACTCACAGGTAACTTGGTCCCAACCAAGTCCAATTTCCCAGAGCTCTGAAACCAAATTTTTACTTTATCACAAATGGAGCCAGGAATCCAAGAGGATCAAAGACCTTTGAAGCCAAACTAATAGCTGTACGTTTTGTCCACCTTGTCTCATTCTCAGCCAGCTCTACTAAAGATTTCCCATTGAAGGTAAACAAATCATCATCTTGCTGCCAAACAATGCCTAGCACCTTTGCGTCTATTGCCCACAACTCCTTAATACCAGAATCTTCAATACTTTCTGCTGCATCAGGTACTACACAGGAATGACTCATAAACTCTTGTAATTGCGAATGATTGGTTTGCCATTTTCTAAGCTCCATGCCAGCCTCCCTCATTATAGCTCTAGCCTCTATGAATATCTGTTTAGCCATTTCTGTATTATCCACGGAACACAGCAAATCATCACATAAAAATTTTTCCTTATGTGTTCAATAGTGTAGGAAAGACTTCAGAATATTTCTTAAAATGGTACTGCATAGTAGCTGCCAACAGAAATGGACTAGAGCTGAGGCTAAACAACACTGACTTCATTCTATATGCTTGAACCTTAGGTTCATTTTCCAACAAGTCTTTCGTATCCACTCACAGATAACTCACAGGTAACTTGGTCCCAACCAAGTCCAATTTCCCAGAGGCTCTGAAACCAAATTTTTTACTTTATCACAAATGGAGCCAGGAATCCAAGAGGATCAAAGACCTTTGAAGCCAAACTAAGAGCTGTACGTTTTGTCCACCTTGTCTCATTCTCAGCCAGCTCTACTAAAGATTTCCCATTGAAGGTAAACAAATCATCATCTTGCTGCCAAACAATGCCTAGCACCTTTGCGTCTATTGCCCACAACTCCTTAATACCAGAATCTTCAATACTTTCTGCTGCATCAGGTACTACACAGGAATGACTCATAAACTCTTGTAATTGCGAATGATTGGTTTGCCATTTTCTAAGCTCCATGCCAGCGTCCCTCATTATAGCTCTAGCCTCCATGAATATCTGTTTAGCCATTTCTGTATTATCCACGGAACACAGCAAATCATCAACATAAAAATTTTTCCTTATGTGTTCAATAGTGTTAGGAAAGACTTCAGAATATTTCTTAAAATGGTACTGCATAGTAGCTGCCAACAGAAATGGACTAGAGCTGAGGCTAAACAACACTGACTTCATTCTATATGCTTGAACCTTAGGTTCATTTTCCAACAAGTCTTTCGTATCCACTCACAGATACCTTACTGCATCTCTGTCCCCTTGTTTTAACTTTATCCGCAAAAAGGCTTGCTTCACATCTGCAGTCAATGCTACTCTACCAAACCTGAATCTCAGTAACAAGGAAAATAAATCTGCATTTAAATTTGGCCCAGCATCCAAACAGTCATTCAAGGACACACCACCTTTGTCCTTGGCTGAGCCATCAAAAACTACCCTCAGTTTGGTGGTAGTTTTGTCTCGCCGTACCACTGCATGGTGTGGCAGATAATGTGCCTCCTGGCTCACCAGCTCACCTTGCACCCTTTCAGCATAGCCCTCCCTTACATAGCTTAGGATGGCCCCATTGTATTCAATTAACAACTCCTCATTTTTTCTTAGCCTGTACAATGAACTCTCCAACCTCCGATTAGCTAGCTGAAGGTTTGAACCGGGTTTGCAAGAATCCTTCCAAGGGAGGCCAACTTCATAGCAACCATCTCTAAACCCAATCCCTTTTTCAAATTGCTCTAAAACATCATTGTTCACTGTACTTGCCTGTTTGTCCTTTATGCCAATGGATTCAAGTTCCCAAAATGTTTTCAAATGCCTTTCCAAACCATGGCTGTTCTCCTCAATCTTAACAAAAAGAGCCTTAACTTCCATTTCATTGCAATAGCTACCATGTAGCATCCAGCCTAGCTTACTTTCAATAGCTACCGGGCCTCGAGATGTGCGGACAATATTACCAGTGAGCAGTGATGAAGTCCCAATAATAGTCAGCTCCAATCAAAAGACTAATATCTTCTGTTCCTTCAAACTTATTATTGCCCAAATTAATTCCTTCAACTTGCAATTCTTGGACACATGCCATATCTAAACAAATAGTGACTGGAGCACAAAGTTCTTCAATCCCTACAGCTTGGACCTTGATAGTGGGACTTTGTGGTAACAACCCCTTAACCAGAACTTCTACCTTCTTAAATTTGGTTCAGTTTTGAATGGAACCCCCAAACCCAGAAATTCTTAAATTTTCCCTCTTAAGTTCTTTAAACTTCAATTTTCTGGAAATTCTGGTCTTAATAAAGCTACACTGGCTACCACTATCAAGCAACACTCTTACAGTAGCTTCTCCATCATTCCCAATTAATAATGCTGCAGCTGTTTGCAATAATCCCCCTTTACTTTTACTCCCTTTCATAGCAGTGGCATGTGCCACTGATGTCTCTACTTCTGGGGTAGGCCTGCGAAAAATGCTCTGTATGAATTGGTCCACAATTAACCCACCCCTTATAACTTATCTCCAGTCTAACTATAGAGTAGATTAAGTCTAGCCTTGTAGGGGTCAGCCTAGAGATTCCGGAAATGGTCCAGAGCGGGCAGATAAATTGAGGTCCACAGTAGGATTCCTCACCAAATTAGGTTAGGGCAATCTACCTTCACCTTTGTTAAGCTATGAGTTGATGCTAGGTCTTAGGCCACAATGTAGGCCTAATTTGTCTGACCCAGCTTAATTTACTGCGTTTACTTCTAACTGGGTTAAAAACACAATTAGTCACTTACTGCTAGTTATTAGAGAGTCCCTTTTCCCCTTCTGTTTAATTGTTGAGAGCGTAGTTGCTGGTGGGGATCTTTTTCCCGTTGTTTTCTTCTCCCTTCTCTCGTTCCGTCTTGTCGCCCCGTTCCTCGTTTTCGTTCTCCCTTGTCTTCCTTTTCGCGGGGCTTTTTCCACCAGCGTCGTCTTGGTTTCTTCTTCGGTTGGTTGATCGGTAATGTATATCTATTACCGAGCACGCTCTTGTCACACAGTATATAAATACTAGTGTGGAGAATAACTCTGGTGAGCAACCAATTGGTTTCATCCACCCAGTTATTGACATAAAAGGAATTTAATAATTGTTAGATTAACTACCTACCTACTCAGTGAACCATTTTCGTTACCTCCCAACTACCCACACATCAGTTTTCCATAGCCTACTAGGAGTGTTTTCACACAATAATGGCTGATGCCTGCCATGACTTTTTTGCACAAAATTTTAAACTTACAAAACCTTGCTCTGTGACCTTTCAAAAAACATTTAAAACATGCTGTGGACTTAGTTACCCTGTCCTTTCTCTCCTCAAAAGGTAAAGCCTCAGCCACCTCACATTTATATGACTTGTGGTTGCCTTCGCAAAATATGCATTCCTTGATTCCCTTTAATTTATTCTCAGAGGATGCATGTAGAGCTGACACTGTACCTGGGCTATTCCTTTTTGTAGAAACCTTGGTACTGTGCCTGCCTTTGTCCCCCTTGTTTAACATCCCACTGTGCAAACACAATTCCCTCTCGTCTTGCTAATTTTGTGCCTAAAAGACTTAACATCTGCTGAAGGGGGATGTACAGTAGAGTGTCCCCTACTAAATTGAAGCAAAATTGAGCTAGGCAATTTAGACTCCAGTATAGTAACCAACATTATACCATACCTTTCCATTCCTACATCCAAGTTGTCGAGGGACCTAGTTCTAACTTCAAATTCATCATAAACTGCCGTAACTCCTTGACACTATTGGGATTATTAACAGGAGGTATAGCTAAAAGTTCACGGAGGTGGCTTTTAATTAAGATCTCTGGCTTACCAAAACGTTTCTTTAATATATCCCAAGCCACAGTATAATTAGCCTCTGTTAATGCTAATCCTGCTATTGTCTTTGCTGCCTCCCCTTCCAAGAGGGACTGCAAATAATTAAGCTTCTCCACCGCACTTAACACTTGTTAATTTATTTATTTGTTGGGTTCAAAATCCCAGCTGAGCCGTGAACGGCCAAATTCTAAAGGGCCAGTGCTACCTACAGCCCAAGTTAAGCTAAAATTAAAACTTACGGATTTGAGATCCTATTAGGTCCTACCTCAGGGTTGCTGACTCGATGCGGGCCTACCTTAGACCTTTGTTACATGAATTTAATATAAACAAAAGGGGTACTATTTATGGTCTTCTTTCTCAACCTTGCAACAACAACGCAACCTGGACTATTGCACGATGCAACAATCTTGTATCTAAACAACCAAACTGAATTGCAAGAGAGCTCTCTAACAGACCACACCCTGTACGTATGACATCCCACAAACGAGTAGAAAGAACGCGCAGCGCCCCAAAATGATGCCAACAGTGTGACCAAACAATGATGCCACAAGAGCTCAAAAATGCTAGCTCTAAATTAAGTTAATTTTTCACTAACCTTACAATTATGAGATGGATATATATATACACCTTAACTTAATATATACAAGCAATGCTGCATCAATCAGCTTAGTCATCATATCGCCTTGGGACAACAATGGTTCTTCCTCTTCTAGATTTTCTAACACTCCCCACCGAAGAGGCATTGTTGTCGTTACCTTCTGCAAGGTTAGCCAAGCCTTCTCCATGAGGCTGTAACTCAAATGTTTCATCTTGACTATCTGTGTTTTTGCTGATTTCTAAAGCATAGAGTTTTTGTATAGGTCTCTTTAACTTTCCTCCTGAAGTCTTTACCAGTGCAGACCTAACTAAATTGTCTTTGCCAACAAACAACTCTTCAATTATGCCAAGCTTCCAGCATTGCCTTGGTCTTTCATCCCCAATCATTACCACTTCTCCCACCTTGATACAATTTGCATTGGAGCCCTTTACCTTGCCTGATGGGTAATAATTGAGTTCTGGCAAGTATTCCATCTGCCACCTCTTCCATAACTGATCTTGTAGCTCTTCAAGGTACCTGAACCGTCTGGTTAACTCTCCTTGAGTGCTCTGGATAGACTGCAAGTCTTCTGGCACACTGGGGCTTGATGTTAATCGTTTACCACAAAGAAAATGATTTGGTGTCAATGGCTCTGCATCCTGCATACTGTTGTAAACAAAAGTGATAGGCCTACTGTTCACCATTGCTTCTACTTCACATAAAACAGTGCAGAATTCTTCTTTGCTCAAATGAGCATTAGCTAAAAGTTTCTTTAATGGACACTGTACACTTCTCACTAGCCTTTCCCAAAATCCTCCCCACCATGGTGCTCTCTCAACAATAAACTCCCACTGTACCCCTTGGTGTGAAAAGTAGGATTGGAATCCTTCCTCTTTTAGCAAGGACCAAACTTCTTGGAGTTCCTTTGCAGCCTTTTTGAAGGTTTTTGCATTATCCGATATGATTTTATTTGGGAAACCCCTTCTGTTCACAAACCTTTCAAAGGCCAAAAGAAATACATCACTACTTAAGTTGCTTACCAACTCCAAATGGATTGCTCTGATGGTAGCACATGTGAAAAGACATATATAACCTTTGTTAGACTCCCCGCTCATACACATAGACGGACCTGCAAAGTCTACTCCCACTACATCAAATGGGGCAGTATAGACACACCGTTCGCTTGGAAGTGGAGCCACCTTTTCATAATAAGGCTTTGCACTCCAACGCTTGCAAACCACACATTTATGCGACCTTTTTTACTACTTGTCTAATTTTGGGAATCCAAAACTGTTTCTGATTCTATTATCACTTCTCTAACTCCGCATGTAACAGCTTATGATGAGTGTCCAGGATCAAAAGTTCCACAAAGTGCCCCCCAGAAGGTAGCAAAATTGGATGTCTTTTCTCCTCTGGAAGCCCAGAAAACTGTAGTCTACCTCCTACTCTCAATAAATCCTGATCCAAAAACACATCCAAACCCTTGAGAGCAGAATGTGTTGGTAGAACCTGTAATAGACGGCTGGTGAGCAATTCCCTCTCTTCACCAAATTTTTACTTCTGCACATATACCACCCAGTATTTCCTGGCTTGCTGAATCTCATTACTGTTCAGAATTCCTTCCCTTCTTGTTTCTCCCTTAATATTGTTGGTAAATCTATATACCCATGCTGTCACTCTTAACAAACTTTTCAGACTGCTAATGTCCTCAAGCCTCAATATGGGGTCCTGCTGCATAACTTGACAACTGTTCACAGTGCATTTTCTCACCTCACTCACCCATGCTTCTTCAGCCTGGCATTCTCCTACAATAGGCTGATTAGAAGGCCAGTTTTCACTTCCAAGTTTTAGCCACTCCGGCCCATTCCACCACAAACTTGACTGTGCAAGATCTTTCACTGAAATTCCTCGTGTTGGTAAATCAGCGGGGTTTTGGGTACCTGGACAATGCTTCCATTGCTTGGGGATCTGTGTGCGCTTGAATTTCCTCCACCCTATTGGCAACAAATGGTTTCCATTTCCTTGCCTGGCTTCTTAACCAGTGCCAAACTATAGTGGAGTCTGTCCAATAATAGCTTGGAATTTCAGAGAGGGCCAAAGACTTTTGCACTATAACTGCAAGCCGACTAGCAATAACGGCACCCATCAATTCCAACCTTGGAACAGAAAGCCTTTTCAAAGGTGCTACTCTGCTCTTTGCAGCAACCAAACCTGCACT
>JAJOZX010021713.1:0-21843 GCA_023014485.1 Bathynomus jamesi
CTGATACGATTTATCTCTCTCTGTAATTTTGCTCTGTTTTATTTCCTCTATTCCCGAGTTATGAGCCTTCGAAACTGCTAAATATTAGCTAATAATGAACCGTTTAATGAGTATAAATTGGGGTAAATTGAGGTAATATAACATTATAAATATAGCTGATATTATCATACCCATTGGGGTAATTTGATAATTGAAAAGAGTTTATGATTCAGCCATTAATTTTGGTCCAAAGTGGGACCGAAATTTTTTTTGAAAATTCTCGAAATAAAGCCCTTCCAATTCGAAGTTGTTGTTTTTTTTGTTTTTTTTACCTAAAAGCGATTAAGATCAGTAAGCACACTAAAAGGGTAGACGATCTTACTCCCCTCCCCTTCCCCCTGATTCTCCCTCCTCCCTTACACACGCATTTCCGCATATGCGCGGGTGCCGGCTTTTTTTAATTTCATATACCCAAAAATCAAATCGAATTTCAGACAACCCAATCTTAGTGCCACCGAATCGGGAAGCACTAATAAGTAGCCCAGACGCAATTGCGGGCTCGAAGGAGATTTTATATTAAGATAAATAGTGAGGTACTAGCTAACCTAATTTAACCTAACCTAACCTAAACTAAGCTAACGTAGCATACGTTAATGAAATCAGGATCAACACTTTTTTCGAACATTAAAAATGGTTCTCTCTCTCTTTTATAAACTGTTTAATATTATACACTTGGAAACGATATTTTTATATACACGTGCGTGCGTGTGCGCGCGCGCCATATTTTTAGCTAGTCCAGAACCAACTAGTTTTAGTTATAGCGATGATGAACTGGTATATTCTTAGAACAAAATAACATAGATGACATTGCTACATTTTTGTTACAGTGAAAATTTCAAATGAAATTTAGTTAGCGCATTTTAGTTGCTTTATTTTAGATATGTAATTAACCCAGGCAAAGACTGCATCCCTTCCCCATTTGTCAGATTGACTTGGAACAGCAGTGACGCTCTCGCTGTACATAGTGCATTTTGCTCGACCGATTTTCCCTCTTTTAAAGATAGTTGATTATATTACTGTAAGTACGTAGCCTATATTTTGAAATAAATTTTGGGTTAATGGTCTATAACGTCTCCATTCACGAACTGGGGTCAATGAGTCAGATTCTCCACACTACAATAAAATTATTTGATTACAACCCAAAATAATTGGTTAACTATTTGACACCACCACCCATATTGGTTAATTTAACCGTGCGATGATTACGCCAGTTATTTTTTTAACCAGAAAACTGAACGTGGTTAGTGCACTCGTATATAGCATGGTTGAATTAACTATTTGGATTAGTTACCAAATAGTTAACCATGGATGTATTTTGTGGTTGCAACGAAACCTTTCCTTTATTACTAAACCAATATGTATTTGATTTCTCGAGAAAAATACTTGGTTGAGATAAAACATTTTAACAACCAATCAAAGTGGTTAATTCAATCATACGATGATAGCGCTAGCCATGCTTATTTTTCTGGTAACGAACTTAATTGGTTAACTCTATCATTGTATGGTTGGATTAACCATTTGGATTGGTTGTTAGAATGTTTTATTTCAACCAAGTATCTTTTTCTGGGAAATCAGATGCATATTGGTTTAGTAATAACACTGGTATGCATCAATTTTGCTGTCAAGGGTTTTGTAAGTGATTCTTATAGAGTTTTTCCTGCTGATTTCGAATCTGCAATCCGTTTTTCTCAATCAGCTCAGGTTATCCGGCTATGGCCTCATAAGTAAAATAGAATTTTTCGTGATTTTGTCAAAGCGGAATTGGAACAGTAACATCTATCATCACTTGTTTCACTTGTATAATCTTTTTTTACTTTTCAGGCATATAGATAAAATATTTCATAATGAATAGAGCGTGTAAAAATGATCCCAATAGATTCTGCTACATATGTGGGACGGTTACCATGCCAAATAACCAGTCCCAAATCACTAAATTTGTGAAGACAATGTATAGTAGGGTGGATCGACTTTACATTTTTTTCGATTTCCATATTCTAATAGAGACAAAAACTTGCGCATGCATGAGAAAATAGCCTCTGCAAAATCGTAGCTTAATAGGTAATCATCTTCTGCCCCCGGCAGAGCGATGAAAATCATATTTTAGTAGTCAAAAATGTATTTTTAAACCCTAGCCTAGAGTCATAAAATTTTGCGTGTGTGTTATTTCATGCCTAAGCAACGATATAAATGCTATGGGAAATATATAAATGCATTATTTAAGACAAAGAGCCGATCTGAAAAAATGTATAATATACATATTTTCAAATCGGCTCTTTGTCTTAAATAATGCATTTATATATTTCCCATATCATTTATATCGTTGCTTAGGCATGAAATAACACACACGCAAAATTTTATGACTCTAGGCTAGGGTTTAAAATTACGTTTTTGACTACTAAAATATGATTTTCATCGCTCTGCCGGGGGCAGAAGATGATTACCTATTAAGCTACGATTTTGCAGAGGCTATTTTCTCATGCATGCGCAAGTTTTTGTCTCTATTAGAATATGGAAATCGAAAAAAATGTAAAATCGATCCACCCTAATGTATAGAGCATACTTTGGAATTAAGCTAGGGTACCAGGACAAAAATTTCGCCCCTCATATGTGCTGCAAGACGTGCATTGAAAATTTGAGTAGATGGAGCAAAGGTAGAGCGAAATCTTTGCCTTTTGGAATTCCCATGATTTGGAGAGAAGGAAAGGATCACGTGACAGATTGCTATTTCTGCATGACAAACCTCCAAGGTGGGCTTATAAATTTATTTTTCTTAAATATTTTGAAATCCTCGTATGAAACTTGACATAATATTCACCATAATGTAATATTCACCATATATAGCATATATTCACCATAATGGTAATCATACATTTACATATACATATTGTTATAGAAAATACATTTACACATACATATTGTTTACAAGTTACATTTACATATACAATGATTGTATATTTTCTTTCTTTTTCATTCATATTGTCCCCGAAGGGACAATATGAATGAAAAAGAAAGAAATATACAGACTCCATCGACCTATTTCATAGCTTACAGACCGCAGCCTTCCCTCACGAGCCGCCACTGTCTGAATGCTTCTTCTATTTCATATGCAAGTTTTATATCCATGTTTCTGTGTTTCTATTTTCAGGAGTTAACAAGAACAATAAACACATTGTTGTATACCCTGACATTCCTTCTGCTATGAGACCTGTACCCATGGTCCTGGAATTCCAATACCCGACCCACCTCAAACCCTGGACTTCGATGATTCTGATGATGGACCAATGACCAGTCCCAGTCGTATACCTCAAAATACCGCTTCAAATGAGCCGAGGCCTCTCAACCAGGCCAAACTTAATGATCTTACCAGGGATTTAGGACTTTCCAAATTAGCTGCCGAGATCTTGGGCTCACGACTTCGAGAGGACAACTTGCTGGCTCCGGGAACAACATTCTCCTGGTATAGGAAACGAGAGGAAGAATTCCGCAAGTTTTTTGCAGTGCACGAAAATACCGCTTCCTTAGTGTACTGCTGCAATGTTGAGGGGCTAATCGAATCCTTGGGCCTGCCATATAACGCATCAGAATGGAGGCTATTTATAGACTCGTCTAAACGAAGTTTGAAAGCAGTACTTCTCAACATTGGGAATAGGGTTGCATCAGTCCCTGTAGCTCATTCCGTACAACTTACTGAGAGCTACGATAACATGAAAATTTTACTGGATGCTCTCGTATACGACCAACATAACTGGAGGATCTGTGGAGATTTGAAGGTAATACTAATATCATAAGTAAACTATTGCTATTGACTATGTTGTTTTTCCAAAGGTTATTTGAGAGCGTATAAGAACACTTAACTTCCCCACAGAAGTGATACAGTCCAATGCATAGATTTTTTTATCTGATAGAACAAATTCTCTAAATTCTTTAAATATTTTCATTTTTTTTCAGATTGTGGCATTTGTATTGGGAATGCAAGGGGGATACACGAAACCCATGTTTCCTCTGCAAATGGGATAGCCGAGCGGATGAGAAGCACTATGCACAGCGTGAATGGGCATCCAGAGAGAATTTTGAACCTGGGTCGCATAATGTCGTTTCAGTGCCCCTTGTACCACCAACAAACATTTTGCTCCCACCACTTCATATTAAGCTGGGCTTGATGAAAAATTTCATCAAATCAATGAATAAGGAGGGTTCAGCATTCCGATATCTCGAGAGTAAATTTCCTCATATATCTGATGCTAAATTAAATGCTGGGGTTTTTGATGGTCCTCAAATTCGAACTTTGATCAAGGATACTCAGTTCGAAAACGCAATGACTCCAACTGAGAAGAATGCCTGGCAGGCATTCAAATCAGTTGTCACTGATTTTCTTGGCAAGCGTAGAAGTCCAGAATACGAGTCCGTTGTCGAAAACTTGATGGAAGCTTTCAAAGCTCATGGGTCGCGCATGTCCATAAAAATGCACTTTTTTGTGGTCCCACTTGGACTATTTTCCTGAAAATTGCGGGATTATAGTGAGGAACAGGGTGAACGATTTCACAAGATATCAAAATAATGGAAGAGAGGTACCAGGAAACTGGGATATCAATATGCTGGCGGACTATTGCTGGTGTTTGAAGCGAGACGTGCCCGAAGAAAAACACAGACGGAAAGCCAAAAAAACTTCATTCCTTCCTCAATAAACTTTTTTCCATATTCATTGTATGAATAAAAGTATTTATTCACACAATGTTTTCATTTTTCACGAGTGTTCTTATAATATTACTCGTATCTACAGTGTTTAAGCTAAAAAAATCAATAAATTTGGGGATAAAATTGGACTTATAATAAATGGCCAATAGAGAAAAAACCTGACCTGATTGAGGAAAACCAATGTCATTTTCAAATTCAGCATGGTCGAATTATATAATATGAGTTGAAAAAACCCTCACAGCAGACAAAAAAATTTCATATGCATACCAGTGTAATATATTTCGTTACAACCACAAAATACAACCATCTGAAATCTGGCAACGAATCCAGATAATTAATTCGACCATGCTATAACTATATTAACCATGCTTAGTTGTCTGGTTACAAAGATAATTGGTGCAATTATCGCATGAATGAATTAACCAATTTTGGTTGGTTGTCAAATGCAGTATTTAACCATTTATTTGGGAATTGTAAACATTATTTTTTTTTTTCGTGCAGGTAGGTGGGAAGTTGGGAAGGGATCTGAATTTAGCCTAAGACTGTTTTTAATGTCCATCAAGAAAATAGATGTAGGCCAAATCTTGTTTATATGATACAATCATAATTATAAATTCCTTGACAAATTATAGACAAATTATATATTAAGAAATGAAACAATATAATTCATGTACTCCTGCGTACTTATTTGTACTTGTACTTACTCTCTTCAGTGCGTAAGGGGAGAGGTTTCGGTTCAATTCTATCAATGCGAATCTGAAACAAAAGTTAGGAATTGTATTTAAATACATGACTAAAATTATTTGTTAATGTGTACAAAAGGTTGACAGAAATAAATAGACACCTATTTTTCCATAGTTTTTGATTTGATATTAAAAGTCACTAAATAATATATTAATTATAAATCAGTATATTTAGAATTTTGTGGCTTTTCACTTTGCATTATGTTAGAGCTTCTGACAAACACTTTCTTTCCGACATTTCATTGATGAGCTTTCCATTTTGTTCTTGAGGACAGTTATTGTAATGTTTATTTTTTTTGGTTAGTCTTCTGTACCTTTAATGTAACGGTTATTTGGTACATAGTACATTTCTCAGGTTTTGTTTTTAGTAGTTTAACATCGCTGACTACGAATTTATCGGTCCCGGGATCGAGACCCGGTGATGGCAGGCGGCGTGTAGCAAAACTCAGCTGTTCATCCTTCCACACAATAACAAAAAAATTGGTTGGTAGATAAGTGGGTATCCTGGGTGGCCTAGTGATTAAGACGCTGAGCTGCTGATCGGGAGTGTGTGAGATCGAGTTCGGGCGAGGACTTTGTAATTTCTGACCGCCCGTGGTGGGGCGTGGTTCGGATTCCACGTTAAACTGTAGGTCTAAAGTGGAGTGACAAACTTGACCTTCGTCAGAATGAACAATTCGGGCGGAAGCAAAAACCAAGGTAACTTAGAGCTAGTGGACTCGAACCCGTGTCGAGTACCTTTTTGAATTCCAACTTTATTTGAATACAGTTACTGCACTTAACATTTATTAATATAAACTTCGAACTTCACAAAATTTATTCAGAAAAAGGAATACAACTTAGTTTATTTTTAATATTTTTCTTAACAATCCGATATGACGTTAATATATTTAAAGTATTCTAATCTGAATATGCCTTTGGAAGCATGGAAGCTTTTTAGGCAAAATTAATTATTTTACATAATTTTTCATAAAATGATAAATTTTAAATTTAGTAAAATAAATGATGCTTAATAAAATAAATAGAATAAATTATAAAATTGTTTAATGAAATTAGCCTATTTTAGTTAATTATAAAATGGGAACTTAATTACTACGGTGAAAATGATAGTAAACTTGTACATCAGTAGGAGCTTAATGAAGTACTACTTTAGTAATTTGCGAAATTAATTTGGTTGTGAAGCCGATCTAATATTTAAGGGAATTGGGTTCCATACATCCGCTCCTCTATAAAGTCGGAGGAGTTTAATGGATCATAGTCAAACAGAGCGAGTATTGGCCTTCCTCGAACGAACCTTTTTTTGGGAGGGGTTCTGGAAGACGTGATCGGTAGCGCGTTAACTGAAACCACTCTAAGTAGGTTCGAGTCCAACGAGCTCCTAGTTTACTACATTATTACCTTTTAATTTTCCATTTTATAGAAGTCCATTTTTAACCTTTCAATTTCCATTTTATAGAAGTTGAAGCTAACAGTTGCTCAACAAAATGGAACCTCTCGACATGTATATTAGAAAGCACTTTATTACCAGAACCAACTATTGTATTTCGCAATTACAACCCAAAATGGTTAATACAACCAAGTTATATTTGCGATAACTGTAAGTTTGTTATACCAGAAAGAAAAGTAAGATTGATGAAATCTTCGCATGGTCAAAATAACCATTTTACAACCAATTCAAGTGGTTATGATGAACATTATTGTGTGGGTGTGTAGGAGACAGTGTAATGGAACGGTATCTATATATACCCTTCACTGAATACAAAAATTCAAATCTCTTATTTTTTTGGAGTGGTGAGCAAGTGTGTATAAAGAGATCACGTAGCTTACGCGGTCTCGAAGATGAAGTGCGAACCTCATGACTAAACCAGATTGAGTCCGGGAGGGCTGCCGTCATTCTCGAAAAGGAGAATAATAGCATATTTCGACCCGTTTATCGCAGTTGTCAGCTTTTAACTCGAGAGAGACTCTAATCTTTCGGGAAGAAAGCTTAATGTCATGGCGAAGCGTCGTTTGGATGTTTCTGTAACTGATGTTGAGCTCCAGTGCAACCCGTCGGATTGACTTTGCCTGGCTAGCTTGGAGGGCCTCCACGAATTGCTGAGTAATTCCTTCTATACACACGGAACGTGGTCGCCTGAACAAGGACGATCCAACACGGAACCAGTTTCTAAAAGCTTTCGATGGATGATGTAGTCAAATTGCAGTTTGACCTGGAAAGATGGTTAGGAAGAGTCTCTGAACTGCAGTTGGGGCAGCTGTGAATGTCCTTCCAGATCGCCATTTTACACGTCATGAATGGTTAATGTTTCACCAATGTCCACGGTTCCATCAAATCAATTTTTTTTGTACAAAACTTTGATGATGATTACTGCAGATGAAATGGATCTTATACCTGCAAAGATAAATTTTTAAATGTATAAAAATGACTCTTGAATCACCCTATACTAATATATATATATATATACGGATTTACTAAAATACATATTTTTTAATTTCAAAGGATGAGAGATCCAATATCCTGAAGACAAATATTTTTACCATCAATTTTCCAAACCTAACTTTATTACCAATCTAATTTAACCTTAATAGTCCCAATCTAATTTAACCTAAGAAAGAAAAACAAAAACAAGTTGAGATATTGACAAAATATCTAAGGTCAAAATTCCTTATCGTTCACACTATTGCTTTGTATATTAAGGTATAAATAACGTCTGAATAAATGGTTAACCGCAGATAACAAAGGAGATTACACCAAAAGTCATGTAATACATTTACGTTTGTGATCCAGGCAAAGGTGAGTGGTAAAATCGGCGTTTCTGCACCTTTTGGTGAAGCTATACGCTTCACTTGTCACTCGGAAATAATGGATTGGTTGAAGAGACTTATTTGATCTTTACAATTTGCAGGATACTAAATTGTGATATATATATTTTTTTGGAGTGGGATTGGGGGCGTGGGGGGGGAGGGATTGTAATTTGTGAAGTTGTGGTGACACATTTTGTATTTACTGAAATTTATGTCGCTATTTGTACCTATCTATATTGACGAGGATACAAATTGAACTATTTTGCTACACTTGACGATTTAAAGGTTGTTTTTTAACAAGTTATTCCTGTCTGGCTCATTTCCCAGCAGTATTGTATAATCTCGCTTCCCTCTCCCGGTCAAAAAATGTCGAGAGATAATCCAAAAAATGTTAATTTTGTCGCCCCGAATTAACAACATTTAACAACACTTAACTAAATTTGAAGTTCCACACACACGAATTCACTCCTAAGAATATGTTTTAATTTGTTAAACAAAAGAACTCTCTACTATTACTATTATATTGCTACTATTGTGCACTCGAAAGAGGTTAAACGACCCCTATTATTATTATTACTACTACTATTACAACAGGGATTAACCCCCCCCCCCAAGTGTTATTACTACTGTACTCAAATGATGTTAAGTAACCCTCAACGTTACTACTACTACTAGTACTACTACTACTAGTACTACTACTACTACTACTACGCAACAACTACTACTATTCAAAGCTATTAAAAAAAAATTACATTTAACTACTACTTAAATACACAGACACTAATGTACGCGGAACAAGGAACCTTTGTGGGATAATTAAATCCACTATAGTCCAAATAAGTAATGATAAATGGCAAATACTGAAGTTTTTCCTTTCATGATGCAAGCCCAACGTGGCCAATGGGTCATTTAGCTACTAATACAATGTCTTTTATTTAATAATGTTTCGCACTCACAGCCCAAGAATGTTTGGATATTATATGTAATTTATTTGTAGGATTATTTGAACTTATTACCAGAAGACTAAGCATGGTTACAGGAATCAGTGTATCGGGGGGGGGGGGGGGGAATTAGCTATATTTAGATTGGCTGGTGAATGTATGGTTAAAACTATGTTACAGTATGTGGTCATCGTAACCAAATATTTTTATCTGTACAGGGTGAAACAAATATTTCAGATTTTTTATCTTGTTAGTATCCGAGTTTGCTTATTTAACAAAATAATTATCGTTTCAAAAGAGAAATTCCATAAGTCTTATCTTTGTTATCTTTGGGTCTTCGGGGATAAAATACAATATAAGGGCTAGTTTTCGTATTAAGAATGATATTTGAAATTACTATGAAACTGGTTGACGCAGGATGTTATAATGGGTGTCCGAAAAGTTACTGTACATCTGGTACAAACGGAATAGTTCGTACTTGCGAGTTTGCCGGGAACAGAATATTATTCAAAGGGCTTTGGCCTCCCCAGATCTTGCTCCCCTATTTACAGCAATGAAAGGAGATGTCTACAGAAACAACCCCCACACTACCCCAAATTTAAAGGATGCCATCAGAGGCAACAATAACAAAATTATAACCGATGTGTTGAGAATTTTCAGAAACAAGATTCAATGTGTTTGTGTATGTTTGGAGGCACGTCGGGGTCATTTCCAGCATTTATTATAACTTGCAAATACATGCTATTCCGTTTGTACCAGCGACTTTTCGGACACCCTGTATTAGTTGTGGATTAGTTGAAAGAAAATAAATGATCCATTGTGGTTGAGTTTATATGTATGTACCCTACTTACAAGGCACATTGTATAGGGTAGTCTACAATTAAAATTCTCCCTACGTGTTGATCAACCTATGCTACATATAGATATTGGTCAAGATGAAGTCTTTCATCCACCAACCATTCACCAACCCAAAGGCATTTGATCAAGGGTATCGTTCATACACCAACCCATCATCATCATCATCATCATCATCATCATCATCTAGAGTCTAGACAAACGATTAACCAACCACCCAACCACCACCTACCAGGTAGCCCAGAATTTCAAGTAGTCAACAAGTCAGTTAGTCAATATTTAAAGCTATTCCTTCTTTGAACTTTATGAGCCAAAACCAGTTTAGAATTAGTTGTGGAAATTCCATTAAAACTTGATATTTCGGTGTTTGTGTTTGAAAAGTTTTTATGTCAGTTTATATAATATTTACAGCCGGTTTTAACGTAAGTTTTAAATTGGTTTTACAGCTTATAATATTTGGTAATAATTTTTGACTATTCTCAGTTGGTTTTAATTTGTAGGTTAGTATATTTCTTGCGTATATTTAGCTTTACCGTAAATCGATCCTTTTAACTTGGGAAGATAGTAATGGAACATTTAAAATAATAAATGTTGGTAGCAGTATGTTATTACGCTCTATATATATATATATATATATATATATATATATATATACACACACCTTACCTTACAACCTTACAAAGGTTTCGCGCGATGATTTCTCATTTCGCGAAGGTCAAGCTTGTCGCCCCTCCTCTCGAGTTGGCCTGGTGAAGTGGTGAGTTGGATTCTTGCGCGCTCCACCTCACACAGCCAGATACGCCTCGCTCATCGGCGATTGTTCTGAGCCAGGGGTCTAGTCTTCTTTTGAAGATGTCCACTGCAACTCCCTTCGTGTTTCTTAGGTCTCTGGGCAACTGATTAAACAGTTTTGGTCCTCTCACAACAAAACTATTTTCTTTCAGGGTTAAGGATGTTCCCTGTCTCGCCTTCACTTTGGGAATACGACACAGTCTTCCTTTTCTACTTTCCACCGTTGTTTGGGGAGTTATAGGGTTCAGAGTAAGATTAGGGACTAGTTTCTCCATTATTTTCCAAGTGTAAATAATGGTATATCTATCTCTCCTCCTTTCCAGTGAATATAGGTCTAGTTCGCGTAACCTTTCACAGTAATTTAGTTCTTTGCACCCATTGATCTTGGCTGTGAAGCTTCTCTGGATCCCTCCCAGCTGTCTAATGTTTTCTCTTTTATATGGGGATGTTAGGACCGAGCAGTATTCCAATTTGGGTATGGTCATGGTTTTCAGTAGAGGAATCATTAAATTCCTATCCCTTCGTTTAAAGGTTCTCAATATCTGCCCCGTTATTCTCTCTGCTCTGTTTACTGCTATCTTATTTTGTTTCAAATTTCGCATCTCGTTACAACCCCTAAATCTTTTGCTCTGGAATTTCTCTGAATTTCCTGTCCATTTGGGGTATAATATTCCATGGATTTTAGGTCTTCTCTTATTCTGTACCGTAATAGCTGAAATTTCTCTGTGTTAAACTTCATATTGTTGTCTTCCGTCCGCTTGTAGATTCTGTTTATGTCGGTTTGTAGAGATCCTATGTCTTCTGGGTTTCTTATTTTTCTACTGATCTTTGTGTCATCCGCAAAGGATGTTACTGTGCTGTCTCTGGTAACGTCCTCATCTATGTCAGTTTGCATGATTATGAAGAGTAATGGAGCTAATACTGTTCCTTGTGGTACTGAGCTGAGGACGTCTGATTCTGATGAAGATACTCTTTGTACTGTAACGACTTGCCGCCGCTCACTAAGGAAATTATATATCCATTTCCCTACTTTTCCTGTTATTCCCATATATTTTAGTTTATGTATTATGATTCCATGGTCACACTTGTCGAACGCTTTAGCAAAGTCTGTGTATAGTACATCATAGTTTTCATTACTTTCAAGTGAATCAATAATGTTGTTGTAGTGTTCCATTAGTTGTGATAGGCATGATCTGCCTGACCGAAACCCGTGTTGGTTATCATTGAATTTTTTCTGAGTTACCAAAAGTCATAGATTTTCTGTCTAACTCTTCTTTCAAATATTTTAGTGAGATGGGATGTAAGCGATACTGGCCTATAGTTTTTTGGCCTCGGATCGATCTCCTTTATATATTGGGACTATGTTCGCGCTCTTCAGGATGCCCGGTATTTCTCCCGTGTCTAGTGATCGTCTCCATATCTAGCATAGGGGCTCAGCGATTGCATTCTTGCAGTTTTTGATCAGTGTGGCATTCCATTTATCCGGTCCTGCCGCTGAGTGTGTTTTTAGTTTCCCTATGGCTTGTGTAATATCGTCCGTCGTAAAGTCGAATCCGTTATACTTTCCCCTTGTGGTTCTTCTTCAAAGAAACGCTTTTCTATCGCATATCAATTTGTCAGTTTTTGAGATACTGAAAGATGATTCGTACTGAGCTCTTAATATTTCAAATACTTCTGTTAGATCATCAGATAAAGCACTGTTCTCATTTTTTAAAGGTCCGATAGTCGCATGGTTTTTCGACTTTCTTTTTGCGAAATTATCGAAGTACTTTGAGTTAACCTTTATCGCTTCTATAGCGTCGTCGTCGTCGTCGTCTTTTTCTGTATGCTTCTCGATTAGTTCCTGTATGATGACATCGATACTTTGCAGTTTATCACTTAATATTTTTCTGATGTTATCTTTACAATTACTTAATTTTGTAGTCACTCTTTCTCTCTTTCGAAACAATGCCCTCTTTTGTCTTTCGAACCTGCTTCTCTTTCCTCTTTGTTGTATCTTTGGGACATGTTTTTCCACAATTTCTAACGTCTTCTCCTCTATCGTCATTAGCATCTCCTCCGTTGTCTTGGCCTCGAAAATGGTTTGCCAATCTATTACTTCCATGCTGGATGTCACATCTTCCCAGTTTATAGCTTTGGAGTGAAAATTAAAAATTTCGAATTTGCTTCTTTCTGTTGTGCGTGTTCTTTCCTTTCCTGTTGCCTTTATATTAATTATTATTTCAATGATGTTGTGGTCCGATATCATAGTTGGGGATATTTTTACATTATCAACTAGATTACTGTTGTTTGTGAATACCAAATCTAGGCAGTTGTTTTTTTCTTGTTTTCTGTTATTTCTTGCGTTAACATAAATTCATCAGCTAGAGCTAGTAGCATTTTTACCTGCTCCTGGTCTTCTCGTGTGCCCCCCTTGTCCTGGTGTATACATATATTTTTTTCCTATCCTTTTATATTTCATGAATGGAAAATTAAAATCACCACAGAGAAAAATATTTGGGGTTGGAGAGTGTAATCTTTTACCAAGTTTCTTACCTCTATAATGGAATCTGAAAATTTTGAGGTTGGTGTGTTTGGGGGTCTGTACATTCCAATTAATACCATATTTAATTTTTCGATTTTTGCTGCTACACATTCTACGTAGCTGTTTGAGGTACTTAAAGCCATTTCTGCTATGTGCCTTTCGCGTGTGTAAATAGCACATCCTCCTTTACGTCTCACTGTTCTGTCGGCTCGGAGGATGTTATAGTTGTCAATTTGTATTTCTTTTTTGTCAATACAGGACTCTCAATTTTCGCAGTTCGCGTGGCAGTCCTTTAGATGAGTTTCCGTGAGGCATGCAAAGTCTGCTCCGGCTTCTTGCATGAGTCCTTTCAGGTATACAACTTTGCTCGTGGAATGGTTTGATTTAAGGCCCTGTATGTTGACTAGGATTATTTTTATTTTTTCTCTCTTTCGCATAGAGGTGGTTCCGATTTGTTTTCCACTGGGGGTGCCGGTTTCGTTGCCTTGTAGTCCTCCGAGAATTTACCTCTCTCAATCTTTGTCGTACCTGTTGTCCCGATAACGCATGAAGTGCCTTTGTTCGTACCTTCTGTCCGGCTCTCGGATTCCTATATTTATATTTGTCAGCTGGTTTTGTAATTGCTGGATAGTATTTAGCAGCTGAAATGTGTTGGCTGCGTCTAAAAAATTGGCACTCTTCTTTGATGTTCGTTTTTTCCGTTCACTCGTTGCGTTCCTTTGAGGGTGGTGGTATCGGCATTTTTTTCTGTATTTGCAACTCCCATATCTTGCATAAGTGTTGCAGGCCGTAAGATAGTGGAACATGCATTTCTTATCAAATTTGCAGTATCCACTTGTATAATGCGTTTTGCATAATGTGGGATGTGCATATATGCATTGCCCATCCCGATATCTGCAGTTTCCTTTCGCGTAGTATTTGCATACGATATTTTCTACGCTTCTGCTTCTTTTCTTATTATTTTCCAAGTTCTTAGTTTTGGCATTATCATATTTTTCTTTGGCTGTTTATTTTCTACGTTTTTAGTTATCTTTTTATCATTTCGCTCGTTGGACCGTTTGACTACTTCGCACTTTTACTTATTTCTTTTCTTTCATCTATGTCTTCCTTCCGTATTATATTGTTTATATTTAGTTATTCGTTATTAAATTGTTGTTCGTTATTATGCTGTTATTCGTTATTTCGTCTTCTCTCTCATCCACCCTGTTTTTCGTTGGGACCATTCGGACCCGTGTCCCCATTATTTCATTCTTTTTTGTAACTTTCGAGTCTGCTATCTCCATTTCTTTAAAACCGCGAAAGAATTTACGGTCTGTGTACATGCGCCACATAGAAATTTGATCCCCGACGTGTTTCGCGTTCGAGACAAGAGTTATTTCCCTATCATTCCAATTCATGCAGATAAAGTCATTCAGTCGTTGGCAGAAATCACATCTAATCGCCAGTTTTTCCGTTGTTACCGAGATTGCACAAATTACAGAAAGTGAGAATTTGGACCCATATCCATGTATCCTTAATTAGCGTAAAAAGAAATACCCACACAAATTCTTTTATTTATTTTTATTTCTATTTGTTTCCTTTCGATGGTCGAGGGTATTTCGAGAGTTTTCTGACCTTTGCGTTTTATTACCTTTTTCCTGCTTTGTTTCAAACTTTCTCGAATGCCAACCGTATTTCGTTTTGAATATATACGTTAAAATGGTGATAAATTATGTAAAACTGTATTGCACTTTCTTAATTTTAATGAATTTCACTTTATAATTTATATGCACGGATTCACTGATACTTTATACACTTTTGGGGGTAAACAGAATAAACCGCTGAGTAGATTATTCCCTTCTAATTTGGGAATTAAATAGAGAGAAAAAACAACACAATTAAATAGAGAGCAAACAGCACGTCCATTCACCACAGGGTACAAGCACCTATATCTGAAAGTAACACGTGAATAATATATATGATGAAAATTACCACGAAGGAAAAAGGAAAGCGCTTTCGTCTAATGACATCCTCAAAATGTCATTAGACGAAAACGCTTGAGCACTATTCTGTGTGTTCCTTTTTCCTTCGTGGTTATTTTTCATTATATATATATATATATATATATATATATATATTATATATATACATACATACATACATATACATATATATATATATATAATAACAGGAACACCAGAGAAAATACAAACATCCTTCAAGGTTTAATAGTACCAACGTTTCGGAATGCACTAATTCCATCTTCAGGGCTAAAACAATAAAATTCCAAATCACATACAAAATACAAATTGCTTAATAACAATTTAAAATAAACTTAAAAAATTATAAAAAGTAGCTAAGAAAATGTAAAACATTAAAACTAAAAGGTAATAAATGTGAAGTTAAAAAGTTAAATTATAAAAAGTAAAAGCATTAAAACTGAAATGTAAATAAAATAAACTAGTACCTTAACCAAAACATAGCAGATCTATCGATGATTCGTCAGAATTTAGGTCTGGTTTTAGTTTATAAATAAACAGAGACTCCATAATTTTAAGCTTAAGGTCAGAGCTTCCGGCAGCAAGTACGGTGAAATTAGACTGTGAAATTGGGTGGTTATTGTTGTGCGAGTGATTACGTATGAGAGAATTAGGTGGTTTGCCAAGGGGTAAATTTGTACGGACCGATTTACCGAGATGTTCGTAAATACGAGATTTTAAATGTCTTAGTTTTACCTATATATGACCCCATACAGTGGTCACACTTGTATTGATAAACTATAGATGACTTAAGAAGTGTAGGAATAACATCCTTGTATTTAAATAAATGGTAAATCGATTTAGACGGGGTGAATATAATTTTTATACACAGTTGTGGGTAGAATTCCTTGAGCAATTTTAAAAGTTTGTTTCTAATGTTAAAACTTGAGGTTCCCATATAGGGCAAAGTGAAATACAGGATATCTTTGGGGACTGTAATTAAGTTCTAGTTGTAGGGCTTATTAGTCTATTTAAGGTTCTGCCTATTGTAGTCTCCCAGTCTAGAAGGGAAATTATTCTTGGCAAGGAGTTTTCGATGAAATCTAGTTCATCGTGTAGTTTGAAGTAATCTGAACAGATATTGAAAGCTCTATTGGTCAGAGTCGAGATTAAATTTCGTTTGAAACCTAAAGGGATAAAGGAAGAAAAGTTCATAGTAAGATTGGTAATGTCGGCTTTCGGTAAACGGAAGTTTCAAAAGAGGAATTAGTTTTTATTATCTTAATGTCCAAAAAGGACAGAGAGCTATTAGATTCAACTTCTGAAGTAAATTGAATGTTAGGGTGCTTAGAATTAAGGTAATTACGAAACAAAGGGATATGGTCTGGTGATTTAAACAGGAGAAAAGTGTCATCAATATATCTTCTATAAAAAACCGGTTTAAAGTTGGAAGGACATCATTCAAACCATTTGACTTCATGATGACACAGAAACGCGTTAGCTAAGGTGGACCAGAGGCAGACCCATTTGAACACCTTCAGTCTGTTTAAAATATTCACCGTTGAATATAAATATAAGGTCTTCCACGGAAAATTTTAGTAGTTCTTTCATTTGGCCTCTATTAAAACCCTGCACAGTATCAGTATTATTAAAAAGATTGTCAATACATATATCAATAGTTTCTGCAACAGGCACATTGGTAAATAAAGATTTTACATCGAAGCTAGCCATTGTGTAAGAATTATTATTTAATGAGGTAATTTCTCTAACGAAAGAAAAGAATCCCGTGCTGTATACAAATTATAAGTTATAGGTGATAGTATGGGAACCAAGAATTTTGAAAGGTTATAAACTAAAAGTTCCTAGAGCCGATAAAATTGGCCTAAGCGGACAATTAGGTTTGTGTATTTTAGGGAGTCCATACATAATGCCTGGGCTGGATCCAGAAACAAATAATTTAGTAAAAACCGTGTCTGAGATTATATTATTAGATTTAAGTTTTCTAAGATACCTATTAATTTTATCTTCCTGTTTTAAAATTAAAGCAAAAATGTCACCAGTTACTTTAGTAAATCTAGTTGCATCATTTAAAATATCTAACATTTTATCACATAAACATTCCTGTCCAAAAGAACAACGCCATTGCCTTGTCTGGTCTTGTAACCACCAATGACTTGTCCAAAGACAGATTTCTTAGACTTTGAAACTCTCTCCACCTCCATATTAGATCTATTGCCATAAGGGTTAAAAGCATAAAATGAAGTAAAAGCTAAATTACGTAAATTATTAGATAAAAGTTAAAACCTTTACTATGTGGGTCAAAGAATGAATGTTTAAAAAGGTCCTTAAAAAATAACTCAAAGTTGAGGAAATAATTGTAAAAATTAAGTTTCTTTGGAGTAAGAGAGAATTTCAGGCCTTTACAAAGGGCAGATTTTTGAATATCACTGAGAACTTTGGAAGAATAATTAAAGATGAGATCATTAGCTGCTAGATTATTACTCGTATATATCCTAATTTTTGGAGTTTCCTGTTCTGAACAAAATTCACCCTTGCAATACATTTCAAATTGCCCGTCTGAATGACGTTCAAAAGATGTGTTGAATCTATACCAGACACCAGAGACTTAAAATCACAAGTAGACCGATTAAGATCCCGATTACATTCATTACTGAGCCTTTTCTTAAATTTAATTTCTGCATCTAGTAATTGTTTTTGACAGTTCCTATAGGTTTCACTTTTTTGTAAATGAAAGTTACTAAGTTTGAACCTCAAAAAGCCAGGAATCAAACCCTGGTTTCTGCAGCAAGTAAGGAACCGCAAATCACACTGAAGTTTTCTAGCCTTGTAGTCAAGTTTTTCAAGTCTTCTATACATGTGCAATGCTGGTCTTCCATAGCGTTTGGTGATTATATCGGCTATTGATTGGTGGCGCGGAAAACGCAGTTTAATAATGAACAGGAACACCAGAGAAAATACAAACATCCTTCAAGGTTTAATAGTACCAACGTTTCGGAATGCACTAATTCCATCTTCAGGGCTAAAACAATAAAATTCCAAATCACATACAAAATACAAATTGCTTAATAACAATTTAAAATAAACTTAAAAAATTATAAAAAGTAGCTAAGAAAATGTAAAACATTAAAACTAAAAGGTAAATAAATGTGAAGTTAAAAAGTTAAAATTATAAAAAAGTAAAAGCATTAAAACTGAAATGTAAATAAAATAAACTAGTACCTTAACCAAAACATAGCAGATCTTCGATGATTCGTCAGAATTTAGGTCTGGTTTTAGTTTATAAATAATAAACAGAGACTCCATAATTTTAAGCTTAAGGTCAGAGCTTCCGGCAGCAAGTACGGTGAAATTAGACTGTGAAATTGGGTGGTTATTGTTGTGCGAGTGATTACGTATGAGAGAATTAGGTGGTTTGCCAAGGGGTAAATTTGTACGGACCGATTTACCGAGATGTTCGTAAATACGAGATTTTAAATGTCTTTTAGTTTTACCTATATATGACCCCATACAGTGGTCACACTTGTATTGATAAACTATAGATGACTTAAGAAGTGTAGGAATAACATCCTTGTATTTAAATAAATGGTAAATCGATTTAGACGGGGTGAATATAATTTTATACACAGTTGTGGGTAGAATTCCTTGAGCAATTTTAAAAGTTTGTTTCTAATGTTAAAACTTGAGGTTCCCATATAGGGCAAAGTGAAATACAGGATATCTTTGGGGACTGTAATTAAGTTCTAGTTGTAGGGCTTATTAGTCTATTTAAGGTTCTGCCTATTGTAGTCTCCCAGTCTAGAAGGGAAATTATTCTTGCAAGGAGTTTTCGGATGAAATCTAGTTCATCGTGTAGTTTGAAGTAATCTGAACAGATATTGAAAGCTCTATTGGTCAGAGTCGAGATTAAATTTCGTTTGAAACCTAAAGGGATAAAGGAAGAAAAGTTCGTAGTAAGATTGGTAATGTCGGCTTTCGGTAAACGGAAGTTTCAAAAGAGGAATTAGTTTTTATTATCTTAATGTCCAAAAAGGACAGAGAGCTATTAGATTCAACTTCTGAAGTAAATTGAATGTTAGGTGCTTAGAATTAAGGTAATTACGAAACAAAGGGATATGGTCTGGTGATTTAAACAGGAGAAAAGTGTCATCAATATATCTTCTATAAAAAACCGGTTTAAAGTTGGAAGGACACTCATTCAACCATTTGACTTCATGATGACACAGAAACGCGTTAGCTAAGGTGGGACCAGAGGCAGACCCATTTGAACACCTTCAGTCTGTTTAAATATTCACCGTTGAATATAAATATAAGGTCTTCACGTACTTGCTGCCGAAGCTCTGACCTTAAGCTAAATTATGGAGTCTCTGTTTATTTATAAACTAAAACCAGACCTAAATTCTGACGAATCATCGATAGATCTGCTATGTTTTGGTTAAGGTACTAGTTTTATTTTATTTGCATTTCAGTTTTAATGCTTTTACTTTTTTATATTTAACTTTTTAACTTCACATTTATTTACCTTTTAGTTTTAATGTTTTACATTTCTTAGCTACTTTTTTATAATTTTTTAAAGTTTATTTTAAATTGTTATTAAGCAATTTGTATTTTGTATGTGATTTGGAATTTTATTGTTTTAGCCCTGAAGATGGAATTAGTGCATTCCGAAACGTTGGTACTATTAAACCTTGAAGGATGTTTGTATTTTCTCTGGTGTTCCTGTTTATTATTAAACTGCGTTTTCCGCGCCCCAATCAATAGCTGAATATAATCACCAAACGCTATGGAAGACCAGCATTGCACATGTATAAAGACTTGAAAAAACTTGACTACAGGCTAGAAAACTTCAGTGTGATTTGGCGGTTCCTTACTGCTGCAGAAACCAGGGTTTGATTCCTGGCTTTTTGAGGTTCAAACTTAGTAACTTTCATTTACAAAAAAGTGAAACCTATAGGAACTGTCAAAACAATTACTAGATGCAGAAATTAAATTTTAAGAAAGGCTCAGTATGATGTAATCGGGATCTTAATCGGTCTACTTGTGATTTTAAGTCTCTGGTGTCTGGTATAGATTCAACACATCTTTTGAACGTCATTCAGACGGCAATTTGAATGTATTGCAAGGGTGAATTTTTGTTCAGACAGGAAACTCCAAAATTAGGAATATAATACGTAATCTAGCAGCTAATGATCATCTTTAATTATTCTTCCAAAGTTTCTCAGTGATATTCAAAAATCTGCCCTTTGTAAAGGCCTGAAATTCTCTCTACTCCAAAGAAACTTAATTTTTTACAATTATTTCCTCCTCAACTTTGAGTTATTTTTTAAGACCTTTTTAAACATTCATTTCTTTGACCCACATAGTAAGGTTTTAACTTTTTATCTAATAATTTACGTAATTTAGCTTTTACTTCATTTTATGCTTTTACCCTTATGGCAATAGATCTAATATGGAGGTGGAAGAGTTTCAAAGTCTAAAATCTGTCTTTGGACAAGTCATTGGTGGTTACAAGACCAGACAAAGGCAATGGCGTTGTTCTTTTGGACAGGAATGTTTATGTCGATAAAATGTTAGATATTTTAAAATGATGCAACTAGATTTACTAAAGTAACTGGTGACATTTTTGCTTTAATTTTAAAAACAGAGATAAAATTAATAGGTATCTTAGAAAATTTAAATCTAATAATATAATCTCAGACACGGTTTTTGCTAAATTATTTGTTTCTGGATCCAGCCCAGCATTATGTATGGACTCCTAAAATACACAAACCTAATTGTCCGCTTAGGCCAATTTTCGGCTTAGGAACTTTTAGTTATAACCTTTCAAAATTCTTGGTTCCCATACTATCACCTATACTTATAATTTGTATACAGCACGGGATTCTTTTTCTTCGTTAGAGAAATTACCTCATTAAATAATAATTCTACACAATGGCTACTTCGATGTAAAATCTTTATTTACCAATGTGCCTGTTGCAGAAACTATTGATATATGTATTGACAATCTTTTATAATACTGATACTGTGCAGGGTTTTAATAGAGGCCAAATGAAAGAACTACTAAAATTTTCCGTGGAAGACCTTATATTATATCAAATCAACGGTGAATATTTTAAACAGACTGAAGGTGTTCAATGGGTCTGCCTCTCGGTCCCCACCTTAGCTAACGCGTTTCTGTGTCATCATGAAGTCAAATGGTTGAATGAAGTCCTTCCAACTTTAACCGGTTTTTTATAGAAGATATATTGATGACACTTTTCTCTCCTGTTTAAATCACAGACCATATCCCCTTTGTTTCGTAATTACCTTAATTCTAAGCACACTAACATTCAATTTACTTCAGAAGTTGAATCTAATAGCTCTCTGTCCTTTTTGGACATTAAGATAATAAAACTAATTCCTCTTTTGAAACTTCCGTTTACCGAAAGCCGACATTCACCAATCTTACTACGAACTTTTCTTCCTTTATCCCT